>DWON01000112.1:0-45651 GCA_018251015.1 Phocides pigmalion okeechobee
GATGTGCAATTTCTTTCCTCTTTACTAGGTATTTAATTGTGTTCAGATATGTTGTTTTTAATATTGTTTACTCATCGTGCAGAGGTCGCGATCGCTGTTCAACGCGGGAATGCGGTTAGCATTCTTGACACCATGCCCCATGGGCACCGATTCTAAAGTCCATCTAAATTTTAGTTTAGTTAGGTTAGATTTTGACTAGAAGATTGTTTTATTTTATGTAAACATTATTGTTTTTAATTATAACTTAACATTAAAATTACGCCGCTTCCATACATAACTTATTCTTAACAGATTTCTTAAAAGAGGGAAAGTTATCAATTCGTCGGAATGTATTTATTTATGTTTTACTCGTTTTATACATTATTTTAACACTTTTTATTGTTTATAGTTATTCAACAATTAATATTTTAATAACAAATTAATTGTAAAGCGAAAATGTACGAAGTACTTAAATCCTTGTCACTCTAACCATGCAAGTTTCGTATGGATATCAAAATAACCCATGGTTAATAAATTATGTAAAGACAATAGAGTCTGTAACTATTCGTATATTACTTAATTATGATCCACAACTTTTTAAATTATATCTTGTAATATCTTAGCCCTGAAAATAAGCCAAAGTCAAAGAAGGAAATTCTTAGAATTACCGTAGCTGAGTGTATTGATAAAGTCCAAGCAATTTCATTCGATAACCTATTAGCAAATTCTAGGTAAAAACACTAATCACTCCTTGACCAAGTACACTGAAGATTTGTATTCTGGATTCACGAGACACGAGATCGGTAGAAATAGTTAGGATTTGACAAGGAATTGGGAAGATAAAAGTGGTTTAAATTCTAGATTCTAAAATTGCTTTATGTTAGAAATATCAAACCATATAATTTTATTTACCGTGTCATGTCGTAGTCTAAGCGAGGCCTTTTCCGTCCATGTACGTGTTTCTTAATTACTTATCTATTTCCTACATTATTATCAAATTTCTTTTGTCCAGATATTTATAAGATCACATGTAAGATGTCTGATTAAAATGTACTTATTTATTTTGTTTACCCATGAATAGAATAGACGTTTTCTTTCTTTATTTTCTACTTGCTTTTCTTTCTTAATTTAAGTGGTAACTGTACTTTAAGGACATAAACAAGTAAGTTTTACTTTCGCCGTGACCACGAGCCATGCAACTGGTCGAAACATCGGCAGTCAAAAATCGTTAACTTGAGTACTCAGTACATAGTAAAAATGTATTAATTCCGCGATGAAATTAGTTTAAAATCAAATAAACATGTAATGTCGAACAGAATTGTAACCCTACTTGAAGTAATAATGCGTCTGTCTCTTGAGGACTAAGATGGTCCTCATACTAGTTAGTTTATGATGCTACAACTATGCATGTTGTACATAATAATAAACTATAGATACTTTTTCATTTCATTCGTACAATGGCTTCCTCGATTGAGTCTGTTTAGTAAATTTGCCGGGAAATTTTCAGGAGTTCGGGCTTCGGCAACCTTATGTTACCCATGTATTACCACACATCATGTTTATAGCATTCTGAAAAGTCCCCAGTAATTTCGTGGTGTTATTAATACACGGGACCAGTAATGTACGAATACAATTAATTTACGAGCGCAGATTATGTCGCAACTACATCGTCGCGACATCGAAGTTACATAGCTGATGAGTAGTGTCGTTACTGTGTAGTTACGACTTAATATATCACCATGACCCAGAACAGCAGTTATGCAAAAATTCCGCGATAATTGCTATCAAAATATCGCGGCTACATCGCAGCGATATCGCGACGATATCATTTCGTCAACGTCTGCGCTCAAAAATCTGTCTAAATGTAATGTTAGTGCCATTGCTACGATATTCGAGTCGCGGGGTGTGAATAGAAACATTGTACAGGGAGTATTAATAACAGACCGTTTTGTGTATTACCGGAACTAATTAGGATCATCGATCTGGAGAGCATTCAATTCATCGTCTCCAGTAATCGCACATAATTCATCACACCATACAATTATATCTGTACGTAACGGAGGGAAGAGATTGTGTGTAATATATGAAACAGGATTCGAGGAATCTGCGACATGTGACGGCCTAATGGAACATGTTGCTAAGGACGTAAATGAACATTTGTATTGAGGACAAAACAAGCTTTTTGTTCAATGCTCACTCTATTTTTCATAAATTTGATAACGGAGCAATTTGTTTCAGGCTTAGTTGCGAGGCACAAGCAATCATTTTAATAGCAATTAAAAGTTAAAAAAGGTTAGTCATTATTCAGTACACGCGCATGGCCTATGAAACGCTGCAAAGTCATCGTCCTCCTGTCTAGTAACAACGATGGCTACTTAAACTCACAATTTGTTAGTGTTACATTTTGTGAGTGGTGCTAAATTACAAAAAGTATCGGCCGCCCGAGCCCCACCCTGAACAAGTAAAATCAAGACAACACGGGAATTTTAATTAGTTACATTAACCCAAAACATAAGCGCGAGCGTTTTACGTGTACCTCGCAACGCCACAAGATATGGTTGCTAAGCGATAAAGTTAAACGAACAGTCTGTAGGAAAACAACTTCAACGAGTAATACTTCAAAGCAAATAATTAAATCGGCTAGATTGTGCACGCCTCATTGGAGACTTCCTCTTTTGGCATCCTCGACCGATCTTCGTACGTAATAGCCCAAGAACGGGCCATTAAAAATCATACGCGTTTAAAAAGCCCGCCCCGGCGTGCCTCGCCACTTCAAAGTTTGACCTCGCAATTACTAAAATTGGTTTGATTTACCATTTTAATTGTAACAAAAAGCTTATTTTTTCCACCGGTGTGGACGAGGGCAGAACGCCGAGGCGTTGCAATCTCGACCGAGTGACTTTCGACCGTAAGGTCCATTAGGGATCGGCAGGGAGCGGCGGCACCAGGGTGCTGGATTGGAATTTTGAGCTGTGGCGTCATGTCGTTAAGGCGTACTTTCTGTCGGAGGTGTCCGTAGGCGCGAGAGGAGAGCACTCGAGGTCGGATGCTGAGAGCGGGGGTGCGTGGGGTGTGGGGCGGGCGGGGGATGGGACAAAATCGATATCGTCGGGCGGCGCGCGACGTCTTGCGTCCTCCCCGCGCCCCTCTAATGAATGAGAGCGAACATAGTCATCTCTGCGGATGGCGGCTGGGGCGATACGGCACGCCGCCGCCGACTACACTCTGCCGTGCTCTCGATCCGATGTATTGCTTTGCGACGCGATAACGAACCGAACACTGATCAATCCGCCCGCCACCGCCGCTTCTAAATATATCCCGCCCGTCCTCAGCTACCTGCATCTACATGCAACTTAATGTTCACATACTGTTTAACACTTTTATGCTACGTTACAAACACTTTTACCTTCTTCTTACTCTAAAAGTAGCTTGAAATCCAATGTTAATTACAATAATTGAACATTCACATCTAACGTCAAACAGGACAGACATCCTGATTTAGTTCGTAATAACAACTCCGGAAGACTAAGATTCTCAACTTGCATTTATGTTTACCCGACAACCACACCAAGACCACTCAACATCTAATGAATTAGATAATAAATTTATTAACTAGTACATGATCCCCACAGAAAATAGGGTAGTTATATCTTATCATAACATATCTTATATTAATACAGTTAAATACAATAGATTTCAAAACAAACCAAGCTATAACTCGAGGAAGTCTAAAGTACCTAACAACGGAGCTTTATTGGTCTCAAAATAGATCTGTGATAAGTTTAGGTATTACACAACTACCCGTGTTTAACAAATATTGGAACCGTTTCAAGCAGATAACAATTAAAGTTGGATTTGGTATAAATAACAGGAACTAGCGAGAAAACAATAAGATAATACAAAATATTCCTTCTCTACTATTAAGTAAAAAAAATGTCACTTTGTTTTTGTATAAAACGAAAACTACTAAATAATGTCATTAAAATTACATTGGAGGCCTGCCACCGCGGACCCAGTTTCGAACCAGTTGCATGGCTCGTCGTCACAGCGAAACAGTTTCGGTTTGAAGTATCGGCAACCATAAATCAAAAATCGGTAATCGCGAGTACTTAGTACATAGTTAAATGTATAAATTTCGCTATATTATTCGTTTAAAATCATATCAAACACCTAGATCCACAAAAAGAATCTCGATTTATTATTTGGATCTCGATTCCGAATCGAACGCGGAACCCGCAAGTGTGTCAAACCCGTTGTTACTCGAGCATCGAGTCTTCATGGCTCTAAATAAATTCTAAGATACCATAATATTGCTGCTTACAGGAAAATTTACATTCATGTGCAAAACGCAAAATATTATCATACAAGTGTGTTAGTAAATAAAGGAGTATCTCTCGCCGCCTCTTCTCCAAAACGATATACCTTACGAATCGACGATAGTTTATTGAAGTTTAAAGAGATTTCTGTAAGTAATCTAATCTGATTTTGAATAACCACATATTAACAACAAAATTATGTTAATCAAATTTAAATACAGCTATACAAATATCGCACGTGAAGCAGTATATTAGCACATGTAAACTTTGAGATTTTTTCAGAAACAAGAATGCAGTATTGAAGAATGTTTGGAGTAAAAGTATGAATTTATTTTGACAACAACATTGAATGTATTATTATGAAAAGTAGCGCTATTCCATTTTTCCTTACGGTATATAAATTATTGACTTTTAAAAACCTAGGCAACATAAAAATGTTTACATATATTTTGTAAATGTGTCAACATATGTGAGCGATATAATAATACCTTTATATTTAACTTAAAATACAATAATTAAATTTAATATGTATTGTATCATACGACACGTGGTCACGGCGCAACCCGTAAAGTTTTGCTGAGATATGGAGCCATACAACTGGTTCGAAATATCGGCAATCATAAATCGTTAATCATAACTAACCGGCACACAGTATGTTTCCGTTCGCGAGACAACAATATCAAGTAAAAGTGAAGATTCCGCCAAAAAATCTATAACAAGTCCATTGATCTAGTTATTACGTCCGAAGGGTCAGGTAATCCCTGCTCCTAAGTCAAGATTGTTGATAAAGGCATCCCTACAAAATCATTATTGTGATATCATATATAGGTTTTTATTATTAGAAAACACGGTTATTATCACGTAGAAGTTTTTTATGTGAGAAGAGTAGCAAACGAGCATGCAAACCACCTGATGGTAAATAGTCGCAGCCCATATACATCCATGTACAATCACAAATGTGACTGAAATCCTATCTGAGCTCGAATGTTGATACGTTGCTTTATTCCCGAGGACTAAAATGGTCGCCTCGTTTCAAACTTAGCCGGCAACCGCACTTCTCAAACCGAAACACGAGTACTGCTTTATGCCGAATTATGAGGGCGGTGGTGGTACCTCCCCAGTCGAACTATAGTTCTCCCACCTTTGAAAGAAGCAAGTATTTTTTTTTTCCAAGAAACTATGTATCGTATATGAATATTTGTTTCAAAGTTTTCCCAATTTTCCTACGTGTGAATTATAATATATCAAACTATAATTTGACCGGGAGGTACCATCGCCATTTCCGTTATGAGCGTGAAGCAACTCGTGTATCGGTTGGAGTGGTGCCGTTGTCGGCTACACTTAGAAGGGAGGTGATCATTTTAGTTCCTTGGAAGTAGCCACGCTATGTACGTAAATACATAACGTATATACGTACGAGCATAAATAAGACTTCAGTTCCGTTTGAGGTTGTATGGGGAGATCCATGGGCTGCAATCACAACTTACCATCATGTAAGCTGCATGTTCATTAGCTACTCTTAAATCTCAATAAAAAAAGGTACTCTTTGAGATTTTGAGTTTTTCACTAACTCGGAAGACAATAATATTGTACTCAAGAAAAGCCTTTGTTAAAGATAAGACGCAAAACAAGATTTTTAATAGCGGAGCCGCGGAAGGTTACAGGTATAAAATATTAGACGATTGTTTTGATCAAAATAACTTTTTTTATGCAAACACAATTAAATTTTTTCATGCCGAAGAAAGGGATGAAACCCTATAGAATCTCTTTGTTGACCCCGAAGACCCTTTTTCTAAGAAACGGCTTGATATTAAACAGTAATTAATATCAAGCAGTAAAGTTAAGAAACCCATAACCTTGTAAAAATTCATGAATTTATGCAAAATAATTAGATATAGCGAAAACTCACAAAGGAAAAATTTAACGCAAATGTTAATCTGAAAATCGACATCGCTATTTGTTTTAAAAACGTTAAACTCGAGAAATATCGTTATTATTTGCTTGCACACGACCTACTGTTAAAAGGCCACAATGTCCATAGACATGTGTAACTTCCGCGGTACCGCTCTATCATACGAGATCGTATAACAAGAGTCGTACCTGAAATCATCTGTAATGTGTTGCTATTCCCGAGGACCTGATAATAAGTGAATCTGCCATATCATACTAGACAACATAGCAATGCATCTACATACGACCATTGATAGGACTTCAGTCTTTCATGAGCTTGGATGTGGATATCCGTAGACAGCAACCGTAGTAGGCGTCCTACTTTCTCGTTGTGCTGCTTTGCTGACATACAAAAACTCGTTCATTTAAAATGAACGCGACCAAACAACCAAACACAACTAGTTTAACAAAATAATTAAAAATTTAGGGTTCGATCTGTTCGCGCTTGGCCGTATTTTTTGCCGCTCTATGTACCCGCGCGGCGGCAGCTGCATTTCGTTACCGTCACGCGTCCCCCGAACGGCTCATCTTTGCGTCATTAAGCCATCTGCCGGTGCCGAAAGGAGATACGTACATGCACTAGCGTATCCTGTGACTTTGTCCGCGAAATGTAGACTTGATGTCTGCTTCGTCATCAACCCAATACTTTTCCACTGCTGAGCACGGGTCTCTCCTCTCAAAATTAGAACGGTTCGGGCATTGTCCACCACGCTGGCCATTAAACAAGCAACAGAAGTGACATTAAGCTGGATCCTTGGTTTAAGTAGTTTGTACGCAAGTACTAGCAGAATAATATTCTACCAGCAAATATATACATATGTGTTTCTGTCAAATATTATTATGAAATTTGTTGTCAAATATTATTACGTGAAGACTTTACCCTTTTCTACGACCATTACGCAGACGGAGGAGTATTAAATTTAAACACAGTTAAAGTTATACGTAATAGGAGCGCAGGACGCAGTATGTTTGCATATTATGCATAAGGAATTTGTTAAAATAATAATAAACAAACATTAGTTTAGTGTTTGACATAACTGTGTATCTGTTGTTAACAGTCGCACGCAGTACTCATAGCTACAAAAAAAAGTCAGATTGACTCAATGAGTTTCCAATGGTGACGTAAACGTTTTCAAATTTTCTACTTTAAATACTTGGTGGAGTCATACAAGTTTTATTTTAATCGTTAAGGTTAAGAAATAAATTTCAGTCGACTTTCGACTATCGTGACATCACATGTTATTATAAATTAACAACATAGAGCTTCCTACATAAAAAGCACCCACTAGGATATCAGTCGTTGTGGGTTCTACAGATTACAACACCCAGACTCAGAAAATAAATTATGTTACATTGGCGCGCGCAACTTCCGTCTCTTCTCTAAAAATACACTGATCTGTTGTCTCAAACGCACCGGAGGAAATAAACTTTTAGATAGATACCTGCCTGCCTGTAGGCGTCGGGTTTGATGGCTGCCTGAGCCATCAAACCCGACGCCTACGTTAAACGGTTAATAATTGGTAATTGCTGCCGATATAAATGGGTACCGATAAAAAGAAAGAAGATATTCTTGTACTTATTTACGTAGTAGCTACCTATTTATAGAAAATGTATGTATTGCATAACATTTTGTAATGCACACATTATAATGTCTACGTACAATATATTAAAACTAAGTGGAAATCGTAAAGAGGCCACTTACATATTTTCATATAAATAATAATTATCTATAATTTATACTTACACAAGCGTAAAGATGTGCAAGATATTACCACAGTTAGAATGCTACTGTGGTTATTATATTTCTTGTTTTAAGTCACGTAGTTAAAGCAAATCAGCGATTTGCTAACGTGTACAAAATATTCTAGATCAAATTCTTTCTTCTCATAGAAACACGAACAAAACACACCTTCACAGAGCGGTGAACCTATTCGACCACGGAGGTACCACCGCCGTTCTCATAATCCGTCGACAAGCAAATCTTTTGTTTCCATTCGAAGTGCGCTTGCCGATTACATAAGCGAGGCAATTATCTCAGCCGTCGAATAGCAACGCATCTATGGGCGACTTCACATATGACTTCAGTCTTATTCGAGGTTGTATGTTATTGTCCATGGAGTGTAGCTACCCGGGAAAATATAATATTTTAATATTATTCCATTATAGTAAACTTTTCGTTGCCGGGTCACTTAAAAATACAAATCTTGGTCCTCAGGAACAACGCGCTTGTGACTTTAAGTGGGATTCGTTACAAACAGGCAACGGTGGGCCTTTGGAACTCCACGCTCGCTTACCACTACCATTTAATTAAAAATATACAATACAATCATTGTCATCAACATTGAAAAGTCATTGCCAAAATCGCATTAAACTTTGCATGTCATTCACCTCAACGGCGACTTGACAAAGTGCAACAAGTTAATAAAGTTCGAAATTGCAATTTAAGACTGTTACAATTACAGTTGTATCGGCTTGCTTTGTTCCCGGGACGGGTGATATGTGGCTCGGCTCTAGGGTTGCCTCAATTTCGATAAAAAAAAAGAATCGCATTTAAGCGTGCGCAGTGAAATTTGCCAAGTGAAGGAAAAATACACGAGGAATAACGGAAAGAATTCCTTCATGCTAAAAATTTATGTACCATGTATGTACCGCAGTGTTACCTAGTCGGTCGAACTATGAAGGATCTATGGGACACTGTAATAAAGATTGCATAGGTTGTCGCTTCTATTTGGAACCATAAAGCTATAAACTTCGATCACATGACTTGTTATGTTACATAAATATATGACTAATTTTTGAAAGAAGACCACTGCGATATTTTTAAATATACTAAAAAAAGTAATTAGGTCTATTGGTAATGACTATTACATAAAAAATATTTATCGATTGACGAAAGTAAAGTTAGAAGCGGACCATTTATATTTTTGTACAGTTGGCAACCCTATGCCCCAACTGAAATTCGCCGCTTTGACCGCTGGCCCGCTAGTGTCACCAGACAAAAGTCAATTTTGGCATCGCACGAATACCTATCTCAATTATGTATGTCACCTTTTCAATGTTGTCGTGTCAAATATTTTGTTTTCCTATACAGTGTTCCAAACGGCTGGATTTAGATCTAGACATAAATAGATTTTGTTGTTCCGATATATTTAGGTTCTATAACCAATATCTACTACATTTCATAACACCAGATGAATGTAATGAGTTGTATACCAAGTCAAAAGTGTCATGTTCAATTTTTCTAATTTCGATCTAAATATTTTGTCTACTTGTATTTGTATATCAATTTTCTGTATAAGAATGGATTTTGACAACAGCATTGCCTACCGGGTAAAATGGAGCTAAAACCGTCCAAGTAATCACTAATAAGCACGCAAAAAAATTCCAAATCCGTTAAGCCGTTTAGGATGAAAAGTATTCCAGACACACTCGACAATTAGGATATCATTATTTTACCGACGGAAAGAACATTTTTAGGGCAATTATAACAAAGAAACTAAGTAAATTAAACAGTCAATTAAATTAATATTTGTATAATAAAAAATTCAGTAAAAAAACTTGTAGTTTTTTTTTGTTTTGGTGCCGCTTTTCTCCAGGACGATAAATACGTCTTTTATCGGCCACAATTCATACATTGTGTAAAGAATAATTGTTAAATAAAAAACATTTTGATGTGATTA
The DNA here is from genome assembly GCA_018251015.1 of Phocides pigmalion okeechobee. Taxonomy (NCBI): domain Eukaryota; kingdom Metazoa; phylum Arthropoda; class Insecta; order Lepidoptera; family Hesperiidae; genus Phocides; species Phocides pigmalion. The sequence continues at coordinate 9,926 of DWON01000112.1, forward strand.
GATTTGATAAAACGGGGTCGTCGTATCGCTTTTCTTACATTTAACGTGATCTCGGGTCCGAGGTCGGATCAGATAGTTGCACGTGAGCGGCGCGATACGCGATCACACGAACACGCCATGGACACACGCGTCAAAACTCGGCCTGTAGCACGTCTTGGCGAATATGCACGGATGCCTTATCTAATTTTTTATTATAAAGTAGCTTCCAGCTCGCGGCTTCGTTTGTGTTCAATTGAACTATCATATTTCATTTCAAATGAAAATAAAAGGATATAAAAGACGAAACCGCTGAACGTAGAATTCACAGGTACATTTTTATATAATGTGAGCACTAAGGAATTTTGGAAATTCCACCTTTAAAGAAATAAAATAAAATTGAAAGAGGTCGAAAAGTTGAAGATGCGCGAGCATAGCAGCGAACATACGCTAGTATTCCAATAGTAAACGGGCGTGCAGTTCATCTGATGATAAATGTCACTGCAGTTCACGCTATTATGTAATCAACTCCATATAAAAGAGAAGTCAAACTGAAAGTCGATCACGGATGCGTTGTTGGTTCTAAGCTTTGATGTGGTCGTCCAAATAAGTTTGCCAGCCAACACACAAATCTACCGAAACGCAAAAAAAAATGCTTCAGGCCTGAAATGCGTGTGTTGCTTCTACCTACCCGGCTTAACCGAATAATCTCATCGAAAATCGGTTTAATCACCATGCTTGACTTCAACTGCAACCAACAACATATATTTTTTTCCGTATAGCATCGATGTAAACTGGGTGTGTTCTGATTTGAAGGGCCTAAGTAATACAGACTCTATATATCATATTCTTATTCCATGATTTAATTAGTGAACAAGTACCTCACAAATACCTACTGTTGTTCTTTTTATATTTTTATATTTCATCGTCAAAATATATGCAGCCGTTTATACTGACCGAATATAGAAGCTCAGATAAGATATATTCCAGGAGAATATAAAAAAAAAAAAATTGAAAATCGCGTGAAATTATTAACACATCGTGAAAAACTACAAAGTTGCTTAGAAGAAGAATGGTAATTAGTTATCGCGAAATGAAAGACATACGTACCTACTTCAATAGTATTAATTAGCAATGATAAGGAAAACAATTACATGACACCGGGAACTATAGAATTGTATATTATTTGCTGTATCTATTAATTTGTGTAGATAACATCACAATTTTAAATTGCATCACAAATAAACATGTACTGGCTGAATAATAATGCATGTTGCATACATGATTACTGAACAAAAATGTGTGGTGCAAGCGACGATGTTAATGTACAAAACAATAGTCGTTTGAAGTTTTAACTAATTGCTACTCCATGAAGCGTTATCAGTTTATTGTGAATCGATTTCAAGATAACGCTACTTAACCCGTAACGCGCCAATTTCCATACTTACTGGCGTGTGACGTCAACGTGGAACGTGACGGTAAGCGTCAAAATATATTAAAACCATACTGACGCCAGATGCAAACATAAATAATTAATTCTCCTTGTTCTTTGCACAATTGTCCGACAATTATTTATAGCAGTATTACACAAAAACATGTTAAAACATACGTAATGAAACACTGAATAATTTATAGTTTTAATATCAGTAAGAACCGAGTGCAAGCGTCGATTTAATCATTGAAATAAACAAGAAAACAATTTATAAAGAAAAAACAACATACGTGCGTAGTGTATTCAGTACGCATATCACTTTACGTGCATGACGTTAAGAACAAAGACTTTGTTAAATGTTTTCTTTGCAATTAATAAGTAGGCATACATATATTTGCATAACATTAATAGTTATAGGATCGGTAATTTATATATAGTGTGATTGGGCAAAAAAAACATAATACTTTCGGAAATTAAAGGCGTCGAACAAACGAGAATTTCATTTTTATTTATATAGATAGTTGTGTTTATGAGTGTTAGCTGAGTGGAGAGGCTATCGGTTGCAAAACATACCATTGTTAGGGCTCTGAGTGAACGCCAGCGGAGCGTGTCGGACAGAGTCCTGAGTAGGGCGCCCGTGGAGCTCTCCCCCTTATGCACCATCGTCCCGGCTTCACGCTCGGCTGGTGGGTCACTGCACTTCACACTGGCTTAACAGTACACACGCCACGGAACCGCCCCGCGTCTTGGCTACTTCACTTTCTCCGTTCACTCTGGCGCCGATGAACTAAGTGCGATCGCACGGACGGACGCAAACAAACAAACCATGCAGCAAATGGAACCGACAGAGATTTATTAATGTAATATGGCAACCGCAATAATCGGCCGCATGGAGGCGACTGGCGCGTTATCGGAACTACACCTCTTCTTCAATACGGGGTAGACGATTCACCGCACGTGAATGGAAACGCCCGCGTTGTTTTGGTCAGTTGACGCGCGTCCCCAATGTCGGCGTCGCGTCGGAGTTACGGGAATACTTCAACACGTCAATCGCCAAGAATTCACCCGTCTACGAACTCGACTCACTCGCAATAAAAACAAAACATCTGTCATGTAGTTTTCAGTGTTGGCCGGCCTTCGATCATTCCTCCCCAATGCTCAGCGCGACCGGTAATTACATTTCCTGGGAGTATTATAGCATGCAAATGATCTGTTTACGTTCTCAAATAATTAACCGTCCTTTCTCACAACATCTCTTTTTCTCCTAATTACTCCCGTGGGAAGTGCACTGTGGGATGGGATTCACGACGTATTAAAACGGGTGTTTATCATATGCAAGTCTTATCATCTATTATCAAGGGAAAACTATCTGATTAGCGTATACGATGCAACATTTTTTATGTAAAAGCAATATCCATAGTAGGGTTCGCAAGTCTAGAGTTCATCAATCCGTTAAACATAACAAAGTATTTACAATCAAGTGCATCGCACGTGATATAAAATAGTAAAATGTAATGTAGGTTTTATCCATGGTCGTGTGCACGATTATGTTCCTTGTCTCGATTAGCAATCGTCCGTATATTGTATGCAAGTATTTATAATTAGACGGCGCCGGGCCGGTGGCAGGAGTCTAGGTCGATCACTCGGGTAACGGGCTCACACTATATCGGGTGTTCGGTCGTTGACAGGAAGATTTTTCCGGAATCGCAACCGATCGGCATTCCGCATAAACAGTATACGAGCCGCGGAAGGTGAATAAAAATAAATAAAGGACAAGATAACATCGTCGTGAAAGGTGCACCGGCGAAATACAAACGCGACCCATGTCATGTCACCGCGCGGAGTGCATGTAAACATTCGCCCAAAGCTTCAATGTCAACTACTTGAAATTATTTAACATTTTTAACTGTAGTCAAAATTAACGATTTTAAACGAATATCTTCGCGGAATTTATACGTTTTATTATTAAACTGGTATTCACGATCAATGTTTTTATTTGCCGATATTTCGAACGAGTTGAATGGCTCGTGGTCGTGGCAAATATTACAAAAAAAATGTTTAGTACTTAAAGAAATTATTATCTACTTTTTAAATCAAATTATAGCGAAAATCAGCAAGTGCATTGAACATGCTCATAATCCACTGTAAAGCAATTTCTGTTTCGGTCGGAGAGGAACGTTTGGCAGCTACACTTACAAGCGACCATCTTAGTCATCGGGAGTAGCAACATCTTTACATATGATCTCAAATAGGAGTTTAGTCCTCGTTAAGTTTCTAAGAGGATGCTGCACCTGGATGCTACGTGGTACTGCAGAGACCCACTCAATATTATTTGGTCTACATGCTTGTTTGCTATATTTCTGAGAAAAAAAGCCGTCCAGCTAAAGGGAAGTGATCAATGCCTTCCGTGGACCAAGAGTTTAACCAAAAGTCGATTGTAGATGGACTAAAGGAGTCAGAAACGACATCATTCAACCGAAATAATTTCAAGTTTGAAATGTGTGGTGGTGGTGATGTCTTCTCTGTCAATCGTACATTGCAAAATCATTAAAAGATACTAGGTTTTTCCTGAGGCTTTGCTCGGGAGAAATAGATATTACGAAAATTAGTTCATGGACAGCCACTCGTACGTAGATGCGTTAATACTCCGTACAATTAAGTCTGTCACTTCGTTTTAAGTGCAACCGGCAACCGCATCAAACATGCATGATATAAAAAAAATTATGAGCTTATAAAAAATCTTTACCTACATAATGTATACGTGTATCGCAATCATTCAATTAAATCCATACGTATTGTCAGCACCTAGTTGCGCCGCTGAGACGAGTAACTAACGAGATGTGTTATTAAATTGTCACACGACACTGTCAATGGTAACGTACACACAATTACTGTCACAGTCGTTTCCGACCAATTGCTTACTTAAGTTTTATTGTCCATCACACCAAACTTCGCGACTCTTTCTATATTTTGATACGTTTTTTTATAGGGTTGCTTACCTGAAAAGGAAAAAATGAAGGCTTATAGAAAGGATGACATCGTTGCTCGTCTGTCTGTCTACATTTTCAAATTCAAATATTTTATTTCATTGTAAGGTATTACATATACGTAATGAACGTCAAGTGTACAGTGTAAAATCAGTACATCGTCTCTCAACACTATTTTTCTCAGAAACGCAGTCTGTTCAGTATTGAAATTTTATCTAATTTATTGTTATTTTATTTCGATTTTTACACAATAAATACTAATGTTGTATTGCATGTTGTCGTCAATAGTATTTGTACTGGCGCCTATAATGATAAACAATATTATGTAAAATGTTGAATAATGTAAAGGTGTATAGTGTGTTAATGACCTTAAATAAATAAATAAATTAAAATCGAATACTTTGCAATGACCTGTCAACAAACCAACAAATCAATGAAATCAGAATATTTTGGCGAGCTATCTTGCATCAGTTTTACAGTTAGAATTACTTCCTCTTTTAAGAAGATACTTTTATTAACTCAGTAAATTCGTAGTTCTATTGACATTTCATAACAATTTTAAACGTAATTAACGATCGTAATGCTCAGTGCGGGCACCATGCCTCCGCGCAACATCCCTTAGATTCAAGTCGAAATAAATGCCAGAGGCACAAACTAGCGTAAACGTAAAATTTATTTCATATTTCAGACTACAGTGAATAAAATTAAGACATACCCATTAAAATATAAACCTCTATGACGGACGGACGACGAAAGCGCCTACAAACACACTCACATGTATATACATACATATATCGCTTCCTTGCTTCAACAACGTGACAAGTTTGAAAACTCAAGTTTTTATTTTATTTGATAATTGAAATCTCCGTGTTTGATTTGAGATAGCTAAGGTGTTAATTTTTTGTACATAATCTACAATAAACATAAAAAAATACACAATTAAGTAAAATAATTTTTTGTAAGTAAAAAACGCTCTACTGTAAAATTGTGTTTTTTAAGATAACACGTTATTGAAGCAAAGAAGCGATATGTATAAAGATTTATACATGTAAAATTCCTTTTAGGTTTCATAATAGTGGAGAAAAATGGTGATAAAATCGCATACATAACATATTGTTGCGGTGTTGAAACGTTGGGCGGCCAACGAGGTATTATTAAGTTGTCACACAACAATGTCAATATTAGAAGCCCGCTATTACGGCGACCGCTCGCTTCCGATTGCTCAACTTTCTTTTCATATCCAACTTCGGGGTATTTCAGACTTAGATTTTGTTTATTCTTTACATAGAACGAGAATTGATCAGACTGGAACGTCAAAAATATTGGCTAGATGTTAGAAAGAAAGAAAAGAAAAGAAAGAAATCATTTAATCTTGGCATACACCACAGCTATCAATAAATTAACATTCTAAAAATGCTGTCTATATCTAAAAATCTTGGTCATCTTTCAAGTATATAAATACAAAAATGTAAAATCAATTATTTTTTTACAAATTATTAAGAATGCATAGATTGAAAATACTATTTTATAACTACTAGTGGAGTGGTAACAGATGTTGGACTTCTTACACTTCTTAATTATGGTTACATTATGTGCTTTAATAAAAAGATTTTGGAACAAATCCGAAAATAGAGGGACTGTCTCCTCAAACGCGATTAACAGAACTTTATTTTATTAATAAACAAGTATTCATGCATGCATACGGAACATTTACTAATAACATAGCATATCGTTGATATGCGTTTATTAGTCAATCAATATGTGCTTCCTTTGAAGTTGGTAAATTAATTAAATTTTATTTAGACTTGCACGACCGGGTCGTTAAAATCGCTGCCCTTATAATCCATCATGATGCTATTCTTTTACAAGAGATAAACGGCAGTATTTGAATAAATTATAATTAAAATGCGTCGTTAAAATACAAATACATATTTTCTATTTATAATTCAATTACTTGTTAAAAATATAAAACGTGGTAGGTATTTCAAATACCTCTGGAGTATTTTGTAATAGTATTTCAAATACTAATGCTTTCAAAATATATTTTGAAGATAAATAAATTTAGCCATCTCGTCAATGGATATATTCAAATAGTTATATGTCGTTTCTCGGATAGTAAATGGAAAAATCTAGTGTTCCTGAAACAACTCTTCTTTTATTGATTGGTGGGATGAATCGGATTAATTCTATTCTATTTATATAACAACATCAACTAACATTTGACTGTATTTGTTTTAAATTTCAAGTAATTGACTTGATTTTCATAGTTTTTAATTAAAGTAAGGCATGTATTTTGCTTAGCTCTAATCACAAGCGAGGCGACCATCTTAGTCCCTAAAAGTAATAATGCATCTACGTCTGACCAAAGTACGGATGTAGATATCCATGGGCCGCGTGTACGTTTTGTACTCTTACAAAAAATAAAGTTTACTTTCAATTCAAAACCATTTGCAAGACCAAATATTGTTTCTATTGAATATGTAATAATCCTCATAAACCGCCGTAAAGCATTACTTGTGTTTCGATTGGAGAGTTGCGGTTACCGGCTACACTTTGAAACTAGACTACCATCTTAGTCCTCAGGAGTAGCAACGTATCTACGTTCGAGCTCAGGTAAGATTTCACTAGTGTTTGCGATTGCACGTAGATGTCTAGGGGCCTCGACTACTTAACATCAGGTGGTTTGTATATTCCTTCGCTACTCTTCTTACATTAAAAAAATGTTTCATTGGAGCATTTCGTGAATACCGATTTGCCAAACGAGTAACGACACGGGCAACAAGCGATTAACAAGCTGTTATTAAGTTGTCACACAACAATGCCGATAATAGGGAAGTCTCAATTATAGTTGCGATAATTTCATATTGCCCACATTACTGTTTACATACACAAATATTTACATTATAGATTACACACACGTGAATACGTAATTGATGATACAGACACATATCGCCCATTTGCGACGATAGAGTGGCATCTTAAGACCTCTATTTTACAGGACACGATATTTTTGATAGATTCTATTTTTTTTAATATAGCACGTAATACTGAAAGAGTATGTTCAAGAAGAGGTCAACTAACATTGCAACAATTCATGTAAAGGTATTGTAAGTTTCCAAACTACACGAAATAATCACGTTAAAAAAAATTAAAAACATTATACCTATCGCGCCATGTCATACTATCGTCACAAATGGACAATATCTACTGGACACTTCTTAGCTCCGTCCAATACGCCGTGAAGTAACACCTGTGTTTCTTTAAAGAGTTGATTATCGGGTATAATTAAAAGAGGTGATCCTTTTAGTCGTCAGGACAAACAAAACACGATCTGCATAGAATCCAGAATAGATAAACGGAATATAGATAGAACTTTAGTCTTGTTTGAGGTCACATGTTTGTCCATGGACTGGAGCGGTTACTCAACACTAGGATACTGACGATGATGATGAAGACTAGCATCTCGCTAAGAATCCATGAGTGATATGAGAAACAGTTCAATTTCCGGCTTACAAGACATGAGAATAATATGTGCACAACGTGTATGATTCACTAAGATTACTTAGTTGCATTTACTCAGCATTAGTCGTGGTACAAACATAATGAGGTATTTAGTTAATGATGCACATATGTATGACGCAGTTCTGATATTTGAGTCAAACACGGATAACATAAATTAATTGTTTCCTATCACCACATAATAATTAACAATAATTAGGTAATCGTTTATAATGACGCATTTTCTTGTCGATCTTCTTATATATTTAAACTATTAATTAGTATATACTAAGAACTTATCACATGAAATTCTTTTAAATCCATATTAGTGATTTAAAACATGGTAGACCCTTTGCGGTTCTACCGTGAAGGTACCAACGCCACACGAATTGCTGACGTGAAGCATTTCTTGCGTTTCAATGCATGATTCTGGTTGCCGGCACACTTAGATTTGATCATTTCAATCCCTTAGAGTAGCAACCCTGTCATCGCTTTCAGGTGAGACTTGTGTTCAATTAAATAAATAAAAATAAATATAGTATATTGACAAAGATAGTGAAAAACAAAGGCAGGTCTGTTGAGTTTATTACCAAATATCTCAGTTGAGTTGAGTTGATAGATTCAAAAATAGACTTATATATATACACAATTTTTCGATACACATATTCAGGGGCGGCAACGACCATATATTAGTGCTTCGAACTTCATATTAAAAAAAAAAGATAACTTTATCTAACATTGAATTCAAGGCGGGTAGATTAAAATATTTCAGTGAGTTTTGTTTTACAACGCTCGGGCTACCACAATAAATACTAGGGGTGCATAAAATGGGGTGGCTAGAAACATCCCAGCCATTCCCTGATAGAGCACGCATTTTAAGGGAATTTCATTTGAGCCGCACCGCATTAATGACTAAAACGGAATTCAATTTTCATTGCTAGTCATGGTTAGATGTTGTTTGATCGACCAATATTTTGTTAGTAAACATTTTTTGTTGTGAAGCGGCTTGTACAGATCATAAATAATGGCGAGAGTTAAGCAACGTCGGGCTCGGTCAGGATTTGATGGGTTACCACAAGTGGCAACATTTTTTCCACACGTTCGTGCTTAAACTTTATTTTAACATTATTGCTATTGTCATATTTATCCATTTTTATGGTAAACAATATTTTTCATTATAGATAATATACAATTTAATATAAAATTATTATTAATTTAATGAACATTAAACTTCGGGCCAACTTACGTAGCAGTTATCATGAAATGTAATTAAAGCTACTAAAATCACATATCTCCAAATAATTTGTAATTGCACCAAAAATGTATTGTTTCTATAACCTCGAATCTCGTCTATTGATATTATAATTAGTAGCGACGCAAAGACCCAGCTGAAAATCATTAGTAATAAAAATCATTTACATGTAACATACATTCCTTCCGTACCTGCCAAGATGTTATTATCCGTAATTTAGTTACAGAAAATATAATAAAGTAAATATGACATCTCAATCAAAAGGTCGACATTTACAACGCTCAATGATTAAGTACTATCATAAAAGTAATTCATAGATGTAATTAAATACAATAAATCATTTGACACCGTTCTGAGACGCGCGCGCATCACACGTGTAATAAAGCTCTCGTACGAGACTATTTCGCGTGCTTCGCAACGGGGGCCAATCATTACCGAACCATTTATTCGGCAAATTGCCTCCATCGATACCCGTTCACGGGTACGAAGCGTCGAATAATTCCCATTATTCCCGCCATTCGCGACCAGCCGCGGGCGACGCCGACGAAGACAACCGCTCTCCGCAATCAGGTAAACACATCCTGAGGCCATCCAATTTCTATTTTAATAAATACGACCGCTGCAGCTCGTTTAAACTTGGCATGTAAATTAAAGTCGCTGACGTCTATTTCTATTCGATATAATATTATTTAGCCTTCGCTAGCCAAGGACAACCGATACGTCGACGGTCAACGACTCGTGATAGTTTCTTCGTCAAGTTTATGAAGTTATATATACTCTAACATTATTACAGTAGCACGAAATGCTCCGAATAGTTTATTAATATTGTCGAGTTACAATTAAATACAAGACCTAAAAGTTGAACGCTCGTATTTGCAGAGTCCGTATTGCGAGTGTTTGCTTAGGTCCTGCTCATAGTTGTTGCTCATATGTCGAATGTTAATACATTTACGTTCAAGAAGTATTTCAAGCAGTTGGCTTTATGTTTAAACGCTGCGCTGTAAATATTAGGCATTCATAAACGTCGATTTCAAAGAGCCGGCCCGTATTTCTCGAAGCGAGGAAATCGTTATTTGATTTAGCCGCCGCAGTTGGTAATAATCTCTATTGCCATCTAGTGTCAAAGCAGTAAAATACGAAGACGACACGAAATTGGTCTCTGATTCGGATACCCGGCGGGCGACCGGAACACGTGACAGCGCCGAGATACCGATCACAGTTTTAATAGAGTTCTTCGGTGCACCCAATCGTTGGCCGCACTCGATTCAGACTAGAACGAACACGAGAGGCTTGTGGGCGATGGTCGCGATTTGCGATACAAGCCAGCCATTGCCTAATGCTATTGGTATCGGTGGGCGTTCTGAGACTTGTGTTTAGTATCAAAATAATTGAACATTATAAGATAAACAGAACATTCTTTGACTGATTTTACATACATAGATTAATACCCGTAGAGAAAACTTTGTGGTCCTTTGGAAGAGCGTACGTCAGCTTACTCTGACATATATGAAGTTTATACGAAAGAAGAATGCACCAGGCCAAATTTTAAGATAAATTGAAACATTCGTTGTTCCAGTTTTAATTGTTTGCGGTCAAGCAGTTGCGAAGCAGGGATTGTCGCCAAAAATTTTTAATATGTCAGATTAATTCATGAAATTCGACTAAATTCCTTGCTAATTTGTGCGATATCATATATACATATCTTTTTTAGTTATCTATTAGAGTATATGACAAGGTACAATAGCATAATATAATAATTTAAAAATATTAAACTTAAAAATTAACGAATTAATTTTCAATTTGCCACCAGTTCACACCCATAAGTATAAGTACACAAGTATTATTGCACCAAATAAGATAGCTGAAGACTGTTTCTATCAGCGCATGCAGTGTTTGTAAAGCAAGTATAAGCAACAGCTTTACGTATAACTTTCCAAAATTTTCAAAAGTTTTGGATAATATGGAAATAGCAATTCAGCCTTAAAATTAGATTAGAGATAAAACTCAATGAATACCTGAAAACAATATCAAGCACACTAAGTGTCAGTAACAAAACATCGATACTTGTAATAGTTTAAGATTGTTACGATTAATACCAAAAATAAACTACAAATAGTGTCTGATTTTATTAAATCTTTATCAGAAGCAGACTTCTGTTAAGATAACTATCTAACCCTACCGACTAATCTCAACGATGGTATCGGTCAGCGAAGCTTCGGTCAGTTAGCAAGGCACACAATTCTGACTATTGTCCGATAAATTGGCGCAAGACGATGGTGAATTCCGGAGCCACGAATGCCAACCGACCAGCGAATCCTGCAGAATATAGATTTAGTGATATTACAATAATTGGCTACAGATTAAATATTACTACTGTTCGCTACGTGCATTTATAAAGTTTAGTAATTGAAATGAACACTTCCTTGCCTTATGATACAAGGTTAATGTTTGTAACTCCAAAAATATAAAAAAGGAACATTTGATGACAAAAAAATTAAATATCGACAATCCCTTTTGTCTCTGTGTCTGTTTGACCATTGACAATACAAACATTAACAATAAATGTCACATTTGATGAACTTTGTTTATTTGTACCACAAAGAACATATTTTCATATAAATTTTAATTAAAATCTTACATTGTCTCATACGCGCAATATTCTTAAAAGTACAAAGTATTGTGTTCTAGAATTAATTATATCGATTATTCTCAAATATCGCATAAGGTGCTTTGAATTTTGCGCGAAAAAGTTTTTATTCCTAAATAGCTTGCATTTTAGAATGACATTTCATACCTAAACCCCTATTACTATACACATTTAGTTGAGAGGACAAGGATAAATGACTGAAAGTAAGTATTCTTCCGTACTCGCATACGATACGACGGGCATTCCAGCTTTCAATGGACAAGTTAAAGAGAAATTGCAAATTTTCTGCAACACATAAATATGCTTTCAAGGTGTAAGTTATCGTGAGTCATTGATTAATTTTCTTGGTCATTCCACGTGGTATATGTTTTTAACCATCGCGACATTGCAGTATTATTTTTGTATTACGTGTAATTTTAGTCCGATAGTAGCAAGGAACGTTATAAGTAATGATAAAAAATATTAGAAGTGCAAGCCCTTAGATATAGCGTAATAACTGTACCCTTGATGTTGCCTAATTCTAAAAGCTGAACATTAAAGTTTCAGAAGTAGAGATGCATCTGCATGCCGTATGCAGGCTTCTTTTGGATGTTACCCTTTAAGCAAGTGACTTTTTATGTGGGAATAGTAGCAAATGATCATGCAGACCATATTATGTTAAGCGCTCTCTACACCCCATGGATATCCACTTACAACCTTAAACAGGAGTGATGTGCGTCCTTTGTTGCGTTGCTATTTTGGAGGACTAAGACGGTCGCCTCATTTATAATTTTAAGATTGAAAGCCAAGGGTTGCTTCACAACGGATGACGACGACGACGATACCTTCTCGGTCAAACTTTAGTTCTACCACTTTTCAAATCATACAAAATTAATTTGTTATATTATACTATACACTACAGAAAATCGATGGTGTGTGCTAAGGTTTCAACTCAAGATCATTTGCGTCAGAGGCCGAATATTACCACTAGGCTTTTACCACTTCACTGTTGTCACAAGACAAACATGTTATCTTGAAAGTCGTTATATTTTGAATCGCAGTAAACGCTCGCCGCAGTCGCAAGCCGCGGCGTCCCGAACTCTAGTACAGAACGCACCACGCAACGGGGTCGGCAATAGACACGTATCTGGTGACTTGATCTGATAAAGGCGTCTGAATGTCAACGCACTGGCCGGTCACCTTGAGCTACGCAATCAAGACGGGCGAAATTTAGCGAATGTGATACAATCTGATCACGTCTGAGGTCGATACATCGTGGTAACTTTTGTTACTCCGCTCAAAAAAGATCCTGACTGATCTCTACTATTTGTGTCAGACGAGTAGAAAACAAGCATAAAGACGAATTTATTTATTAAGAGTCGTTGCCATTCTTGAACCTAAATATACGTGTGATTTTAAACTAATATCATAGCCGAATTCACACATTTTATTATGCTAAGGGTACTTACGCCTAAGGGTTCTTAATAGCCGATATCTCGATCCAGTTCGTGGTCACGGCTGAAACTAAACGAGTTCCAACATACAATTTCAAAGATGACTGAAGTCTTATCTGAACTCGTACGTAGATGTGTTGCCACTGCTTGAGATTAAGATGATCGCCTCGCTTTTACATAAAGCCTGTAACCGCAACTCTCCAATTGAAAGATAAATTACTTCATGACGGATTATAAGAGTGGCGGTGAAACCTTGTTGATTGACTTTAGTTCTATAACCTGTCTGTATTCTGCTAAATGGAAATTCTGCTGTATTTTTAAAAGAATAACGGCTGCAACTGTTCGTATGTCCTACAGCTGGACACATATTTTCTACCACATCCAAGAGAGATCCAGAGCATAGTTTACACCAGAGAACCACATACTTTTTTCTCATAAATTACCTTTAATTTTTCTGCTTTTAATAGACTCCTTTGCCTTAATCAATATGATTTTTTTACAATTCAAACAGTACAACTAATTTTGCCAGCAATTGTAAAATGACAATGTCGCAAACATTCTCTTTGCAGATCGAAATAGAGCTCTGGGGGTAGATATGGACCAATAGATCGTATTCTATACTTTCCTATATCTTCTAATTTTTCTGAAGTTACTCCAATGCTAATTAGTGAACTAACCTTGCTCTTAAATTGTACATAATATACATAGTAAAAATGCAAATTGTTAAATTGCGTCACCGCTGGCGTATTCCAAGAACAAAACGTTAAAAACAACGCAATACTTTATTTACGTAACTATTGACGTCTGTTACTTATGCGAATGCATATTTTATGACAGTAGGTACATTCATCTACTTCTGATTGTACTAACGTCAATTTTCACGCTGTGACGTCTTACATTGCAAGAAAATTAGGTATTACGTTGAACATCATTTGGTAACTAATGTTAACAAATGTTAAGTGAGTAATTAACGGTGTCTACACTCACAGTTCCATAGTAAAAAACAAAGACGAGTATTTCTAATGATGAGAAAATCAAAAATAATTTAAATTATTTATTTGATATACTAAGTATCTACTGAGAATATATAACAATGAAGTATATTATTTTCACAATATAAACACATTAACACATTTTCAAGTTGACATCAAGGTGTTGACAGTGTTTTAGAAATTGTGCTACTTATTTTTTTTTTAATTTTTCATTTTGAGGGAACGCACATTATTTTTTTATATAAAAAGCAATATTTGCTCGCAAAACACTGACTTCAATAATAAAACAAATAGTATAGAAATCTGTATACTATTATCAGAAATATTATCTGAAACCTGTATGGAAATACTGTATTTGTTTCCTGTCTTCTGCATAAAAAAATAATTTACTTTTATTATTTTTCATATTAGATTAATGGCAAATGAGATTACTGACTTGATGGCTAGATGTTAATACTGTTGTGACAGTCCACCCAGCAACCATCAAACGTAGCTATATTAATAATAAATGGTGCTCGAATTTTGAAATGAGAACCCAATTGGCGAGGTGCTGAGTACTTCGACCGATCTCGCAACTGTCAATTCGATCGCTGCAATACTAGTGCAGGTGCCAACGAAGTCGCTCCAGTTTCTTCATCTCGGATCGATGTCAATGCTCCGAAATAGCGCCCGCGAGCGCTCAGAATACACCCGCAAGGTCGGTAAATGAACGCCCGTGCAACCTTTGAGAATCGGCATGTGATAGAATAAACAAATAAATAAAGAAAGATGGGAGAACTATAGTTCGACTGGGGGTGTACCACCGCCGCCCTCTTCATCCGCCGTAAAGCATTACTTGTGTTTCGATTGTAGGGTTGCGGTTGCCGGCTACACTTTGAAGCGAGGCGACCATCTAAATCCTCAGGAGTAGCAACGCACCTACGTTTGAGCTCAAATAGGATCTTAGTCGCGTTTGTGGTTGTATGTGGATGTCCATGGGGTGCGACTACTTAACTTTAGGTAGTTTGCAACCTCGTTTGCTACTCTTCTCACATAAAAAAATTAATGAATAAATAAACAATACATTTCAATTTGATTTTTGATTAGCCTCTTGGTCTACTGAAAATATCTTGACTGTGAAGCGATCAAAGGTTCTATTCCAAATCATGATATATACTTGTGTGATGAGCACGATTTTGTTCCTCATGTCTGGGCGTAAAATATTATATTTAAGTATTTATTGAGTAGTATACATGCAGGTTCCGCCTAATATGTGAGCAGATAGTTATTTGTCAGTTGTTTTGAGACATAATTATTTAAAGAAAAGCTAACATTTTTCTATATAAAAGCTTACTAAAAAAAAAAAACATTCGAAGATTGAAAAGGCGTAGTCTGTAACAAATAGAAGAGCTAAGATTTGCAACTAAACAAAATTAGATATTTTAAACTTCTACTTAGTATAAAAATACAGAAAAAATATTATCGATACGAGAAAGTTTTATGAACATATTAATAGTTCCGCAACTAATATCAACAATCATAAATGATCATATAAATTTCATGTGTTTAAAACATTGACTTATAAATTTGAATAGCAAATCTTCAATTAAATAGTAAACTAATTACAGAGAGAGGAAAACGTTGCGCAATGGCTTTGGCATTCAATTAATGCAGTTTAAAAGGTCCTCGAAACTTTGAAGCGTTGCTGTTGAGCCCGAAAAAGTGCAAAGGGGCCGAAACTTGCGCGGAGGCGAGTCGCGTGTTAACTGTTAGCAAAGTTGACTAACGATTGTGAAGTGCGACGACTGTTAGGCTCCGAGCGATATATTCGCCAAGTTTGTTCTACATTCACGCCCCCTATGAAAATATATTGCAGCAGTTCACAAAGGCCTATGTGTGAAACGGAAATAATCAACAAAGCAACGTTGGTGTGGTCAATGGTTGGATGGATGACCACTAATACTGAAAATTTCATACGTACTTCGGTGTGTGCGTTTTTAATTCGTCTCCATTGTTATTAAAAATAAATCTTGCGGTGTAAACATTCCTAAAGACTGATTGGTCATTTACCCGTATCTCTACCAATAAGGATTGGAAAAGCGTGATCGCATGTACTCTAACACTTTTCTCACTTTTCTCAGTCATGGGAAGAGAAGAATTGAGCGAAATAACATAATAAAATACAGTTATAAACGACAAAAGAAATTCCGAAAACATCAAAACATATTTTTTATTCTAAGTATATTCTTCAAAGAATTATTTTTGAATGTATGGTATGGTATTATTGTCTGATATGGAGAAGAGATCGTGAAAGGAACTTCGGAACATACGTCTTTTTTATCTTTGAAAATGTCATACAAAAAGTTTTTTTTTAATGAAAGGACAAAAACGCGCCATGTACGCAATTTTAAAATAGAGTACTGATATAAAATTAATGTTTATTCTAAAAAGTAAATTATTATGGAGAGAGACAATATTTCTAATTTAAATGATCATAACTTTGTAGGCTTTTCAAGGATCCAATTTAATAATCTTAAACCTTATCACGGAAAGTTAAATAATGTCTCCAAGAATTTCGATTAATTCCAATCAAACTATTTTTCCATCACAAGACTGTAATATAGAAACTATCCTATGTATACGAAACCGTATCCGTTACAATTCCATAGTCGTTCACGAGCACAAATACTTTGACACAACGTTCTACTTTCGTCGATTCATAAAAACATTTTTCGCCGGTCGGTTTATAATTAGAAAACAGTTGACTCTATTGAAATAGTAACGCGGTCAGCGGAAGCACAAACACTGGAAGGAATGAGATATGTCAACACGTTGTTATTTCCGTTGATACATTCTCTTGTTGTGTGTATTTTTTCGCTTCAATTTATCAGTATTAGTTGGACACGCTAACAACATGATTGTTGACAACGTTGTGGCTAAACGTTTTAAGATAGATAACATTACTATGTTTACAGAATAAAATGACGAACGATTTAATTAACATGTAACCATTTTTCTGTATATGAAAAAGTAGTGACGTTAAAATGTATTGCCAAATTTAGTTAATAATGTAATGTATTATTAATAAATGTGCTATTGTGGATTTTGGCTGCTTAATACTTATAGGCTTATAGGAATAATGAAAATATAAACTGTCCGGGATTCGAATCCCAAGCACGTACCACTGATTTAAGTCATGCGTGTATTATAAATTCATTATAACATGCTTTATCGGAGAAGGAAAGAACTTGAGGCACCTAATATGCCGGAGTTCTTCCATAAAGTTTTAAAAAGTTATGAAATCGACCCATCCGCACTGGACCAGAAAGCATTTTTATTACTAAACTAACCAGAGAGCATTAATTAATATAAAAAAAGACAAAACAGATTTCTTGTTTCGCTAAAAGGTATTCAGAAAAACCATCAAGAAATGTAATTAATGACTGTCATTAGCAAGTATATAAATAAATACAACAAATTAAGAGTCGATGAACTGTTACGCTTTTACATAATATAATTTACTAGCTTTTGGCGTTAGAGTTTTTAATACACTCATTTAATAACTCATTAAAACGTTACATAAATTAGCATCGTGGTAGCGAATACTAAAAAAATGTTTTATGCGACTCATAAGTGACTTGCGTTTGTAATAAACTACTTAAAATATATATGTATTTACAAAATCTAAATGACAATTATTACAAACTAGCTGTGCCCGCGATATCGGCTGCGTTTATTTCATATAATCCTAAAATAAAAGTAGCTTCAGTTACTCCTTATCATATCAGCTGTCTGCAAGTGAATATCCCGTCGAAATCGGTCCAGCCTTTCCAGAGATTAACCAAAATGAACAGACAGACAGACGATAAAAAATTGTAAAAAGTTATTTTGGTACATGTACCGTGTATACATAGATGTGCATTGAGCAAAAATCTATTATTTTAATATTACAAACAGGTACTCCAATCTCATTTATTTGTATAGATGTTAAAATTTATTATTTCTTAATTAAAATAATTATCTCGTCCTGACATTTGTAGATGCTGACTTAGATAATTCGCTGTTAGCGAGCAAATGGCAACCTCTTCAACTTAAACGTAATAATTGCTTTACCGATGATCCGCCGGTTTTTACTCTCGGTCAACCTAAAGGGCGCTCAAAGCAGGTGGACTGATTCTACATTATACCTTCAACACTAAATAGATGAGTAAATATGTATGCTATAATTAAATACCATATTTGAATTTAATTTCGAGATTGGCTGTAAAGTTTGATCGTAATACAATTCTAACATATATAAAATATTATTTATAATGCAATAATATTGAAGCATCCCTGTATGTTTTCTTAATTATTGTTTTATTTGTTGATGTAACCGTCCACACGTATGGACAATAGAAGTATATTGTATGTTTGCTATATTAAAAAAATCGACAGTATTGATAGCGTAGGACCAATTTACACCGTGATGCAATTCTTACTTTGGGTAGAAAGATGGATGCTGAATTTGTAATAAGGGACTGTAACGCATCTGTTATCGCTTTCAGATGAAAATCTAGTTCTGTATAAAGTTAGGTCCAGGTCACCATGAATGATCAAGCACGTAATCAAATGGACGAATTTCATCAAAATTGAATAAAAATGCTCTTTTTCATATGAAATCATAACAAACTAATATATCGCGGAATTTATACATTTTGCCATATACATATGATTTTAGCAGTTGCAATATCCATAGTATCCATGCAACTGGTTCGAAATATCGGCAATCAAAAATCTTAAAATCTTTAATCGCTAAAACCGCGTACATAGTAAAAGGTTCCGCCACCTTGTAAAGTAATCAACATTCGTATAATGATATACAACCGCTATACTATAGCCATAATAGTACCTCTATAGCTATAGCGGCTATAGCTATAGAAGTACTATTATGGCATGTTTGTTTGCAGAAAGTCCGCGCGGGGTGGTCAGACGTTGCAACTGGAGCGTTGCGGCGCCAGCGAGCGCCGGCGCACGCGCATTATTGTTCCTCCTCCACAACTAACTTCATTATGAGACGTTTTAAAATGTAAATTACGATTACACTGTAAGGGCGTGGACGCACTACGACAGTGGTGCCCAAACTATCTAGTCTCGAAGACCACCCACCATCAGAAAATATTTATATCTTCTGTAGACACTCTGCGTAATGTTAAAATTCTTGCAATACAATTTATATGTGTTTTAACAGCTGACACAGTGGTAATCTCTTAGTTAGAAATTGTATTAACCTAAACCTAACCATTTTTTTTCAATTATATTTGTTAACTACTTATGTCACGTGAATTGCTTATGGAAACACTTTATAGTAATCCATAAATTTAGCAATAACCTGCTTAAATGGGTTCCACTACCCATTACCTTATGTACCCCCAATTTTTGGTTTTCTTGCATAGACATCCTGCAGGTCGGAAAAACAACTCCTGGGGGTTATAAATCCACGTAGAACACTTTGGGAATCCAGGCTCCAGACTAACAGTATGCGGTTGACTGGTCGCTGACTACAAATACTATTTTGCTGTGACGGTGAATCTGATAAAGTTATTGTGTCCGTAGTCTACGGACGTAGACTACGGACGCAGATTACTGCCTCGTTCGGAATGCGTTTAGTATAATCACAATAAAAACCAGTGGACGCACATCGCTCGGCGCATAGTTATTGAATATTACCCAGACGCAATTTACCATAAACGCGGTATCATATCATTACCGAGTCGTTACACCGTAAACAAGTGAAAAATGCATACTATTTACTTTTTCATACAATCTGTATCGTTAATCGCTTCTGGTACTTAAGTTGTATAATTTGAAAAGCCACACAAATAACACTATTTGTAATTTAGATGTAATATTGCAAAATAACTAAAAACTAATTTGCAGGCGTTACTGTTACTAGATAAGTATATGTATCGTAGATATAGATCCGAGAATCCAAATCGATAAAAAAATAAAATGAATATAACGTAGTGACGTCTACGACATGTTTACGCTGGAAATGACATGGTTTTTTTTCAGCGCGCGCGTACAGCTGTGTGTGGAAGTATTGAAATTAATTTATCGTCATTTGTGTTTAAAACTTATAATTACATTGTAATTACGAAACTGTCTGTTTTGGCCGTTCCATTGTTAAGTTTAGAAAAGAAACTATAAAATTGTCTTAAAGTTATGTTTAAGAAATAAACTTTGTCCAAAACATTAATTCTAATCCCGAAGATGACGGTGTTCGGCTTCAGCCAACCCTGACACCATCATATATATAAAACATGTACTCATAATTTGTGGTTGCCTTGCACTTGTGGTTGATCTTAGTCCTCAAGTGTAAGAACGCATCTGCGTCCATCCTTAAATAGAACTTCTGTTCTATTTGAGATTGGACGTGGTTGTCCACGGGCTGCAGTGACCACTTAACATCAAGTGATCTGCATGCATGCATTTCTTACTCTTTCATTATAAAAAAATGCACTTAGATTCCATGTATTGTTCCAGGTGTTAAGGAGATATACAAAAACAAGTATACAAACACGACAGATATTCCCCCTGACTGTAGATCGGATCCCTCTACGTTAGTACAGTGATCATATGCCCCGCGGGTCGTTTAGATTAAAATCGAAACATCAATTTAGTCCGATTTTGCAATCAAGAAAATTCACATTCAAGTGTAATTAAGCTCGTACACAATGTCAATAGCCCGCTTTGGCAGTCAACAAAAATTATATTCGAGTGCATTTAAACTCGTATACAATATATCGGGCCGGGGTTGGGTGTATTAGATCACACCGGGCGATTACCGTCGCACACCCAGGGGAGGGCGCAGTGGCGAGTCCATCAAATAGATCGGCGGCGCGATACAGTCTCGAATGGAGCCCGAGTTTCACATTACGATATTGGCCTCCGCGTCAATTCCGTATGAATACGACCGATGACCGAGGGCGATGCATTTTTGCCGATTAAAACCCTCGTGACTCATGGGTACATACGCGTCGGCATGCGTGAGCGGCGAATGTACGTGCAATTGTCCATTCTAAGAAACAAAATAATAATTCAACGTTAATGGTCAATTCATGTGTGTTGGGGCGAATTTGCAATCTCTAGCTGGATCCAGGGTGATAATTTAGCGCTTGACTGGAATTCATGTCGTGCTTACAAAGTTTTGTATCATTTATTTTCGCGGTTGGTTATTTAAATATAAAATGACCAAGTAAGTTGCAGTAACAAAAAATGTGTAACGAATCTCTTCATTTTAAATATATATCCAAACATAAAAAACCGAAAAGTTAAATTAACTGACATATCCAAAGTTACTTGCCCATAAGAAGAGGGTAGGCCAGATATTTTCTAAATCACGGAAAATTTGACGAGACACTGTTAGAAAAAGTCCAACTGGCATTGGGTGACGTTCACTGACAGCGAAGAAACAGGGACAATGACATAATGTAAAACAAACAAACGAAAGCTATTCAAAATAGGAAACAAAGCAAGAACAAGTTATTATAGTATTCACTTTTCTACTACAAATGTAGATTGTTCGTTCGTAAAGATGAGTCTATTTGCTCTAGAAATAAAACTTATACACTCCTGTAATTATTAACGTGACCGAAGATCTCATACAATCCACTGTAATATTGTACTAAAGTATTATATTAATCCACTTGCAATCTATCAGCGTTCATTCATCATTTGAACTGAAATGTTATTGAATTGACTAAGCCTTAATTTATGGCCCTCATCTAAGCCGGATACTTTAATTTTTATGCCCACTCAGCACAAATATTTTAGTATTAGGGATAATTTAAATAATTATTTAGTAAAATTTTATAAGTTCTCTAGTCGCTACAGCAT
This sequence comes from Phocides pigmalion okeechobee, assembly GCA_018251015.1. Lineage (NCBI taxonomy): Eukaryota > Metazoa > Arthropoda > Insecta > Lepidoptera > Hesperiidae > Phocides > Phocides pigmalion. Next base: position 32,000 of record DWON01000112.1, read on the forward strand.
AGGATTTGCCGAATTGGAAATCAGACAGTCGTGCATAAAGCCGTGTCTCAATATATTTATTTATTAATTGAATGCTACGATTAAAATATTTATAAGACACAGTAACGAAAAGAGAATAAATGTTGTGCAAGAGATCATTGTCTTTTAATCTAGTAGCAGGAAATTTTAAAGGTAAAGAGTAGTTTACAACGACAAACAATTATGACTGCGAGTCTAAACAAAAATGGCGGCGAGCCCGACAAACGGGGATCATTAACAAAACGATATACGTGTATCGGTCGGACGGTACGAACTGTTCGTACGGAACTCGTAAAATCCCTTCAGACTTCAGTAAGACTGATTTGGTGCGCTTTATTACCGCCTATAAATAAACTCAGGCCGATGGTTACAAAAGACAAAAACGAGACAGGTTTTATTAGTGTACATTTCTCGATATGTGAGCACAGTTCATCCTGATATTGGGTCATCAATCTCCGGGCAAAGATAATGGTGGGTCGGTGTCTATGTAATAGTTCCTTGACCGGGCGAGGCGGCCGATTGAAATATCCACCGGGCGGTCGCCACGTGCTGCCGGTTGCCGCCAAAATAATCGCCGGCGCTCAGATGTGCAAATAAATCTCCAGTCGAACGACGACAGCACCAATCTTGCTAACGATCACTACAATTGACGGCTTTTCTACATAACATATATCTCGATGAAACGGGACATGTTAGATATTATGCTAGCGTAATGAAAGCCAGATAAACATGAAGGCTTAGCGTATTTGAAGTCAAATTAGAAAATTAATTGTAGTAGTTATACGCTTGGTACCAAAAAAAACAGAGAAATATTTTTAAATTATTCTAACTGTTATAGTAATTATTGTGTAAATAAAAATAGTCCAACTTAAATAGCAAATCGCATACGGAAACCAAAATGACTCATAAAATAATGTAGAGCAAACATATTACATTTTAAAGAAACCGCATATGACCTAATAAAATTGGGAATAACATAATACTATCTTTGATATGCAGTAAAAAATATATAACCAACCAACTTAAATAAATAATAATAAGGAATCAATATGAATAGTAAATTGTAAATTGATGCATTGATCTAGTGATACTAGATTTTTTTTATTTCTTTTAATTTAAGAGCTATTTGTAAATTCATGTATCTTATTTATTTGTAGTATTGTAATTATAAAATTATCAAGTTTATAACGGCCACGCAGTGCAGCTAACGTTAAGTAGTCAGTGCGAAAATCATTAAGTTCCAAAGAGTATAGTAGAATAGTTTCGGTTTCTGCTTTTAACGTTTCGTGTCACGGTAAGAATTGAAAACATTTTAAAACGGAATACTTGTGTTTCTCCACAATTCGGGAAACTACAATTAATTACAGATTATGATATAGACATATCGTATAGTATCCTCGGGTCCTTCTTCATAATCTCCAGCTGTTTTCCGTTATGAATGCAATGCGAACATGAAGAAGGACTCCGCATAGATCCACAACTAGCTAAACTGTCTCTTAAAATCTACGCCATTTACAATGACTTGAAAATTTCAAATACATGCAAGAATATTCACGAAACAGTTATAGAAAACACAAACTGCAAATCATAACTATATCGTCTTCACGTCCTACTTATTTACAAACTAAGTCACGACTTGAGAGTAGCTGCTACGTTTAAAAGAGACAACCTTTGTAAAGAGCTCCTTTCTTCACAAAACGGGGCTTACCTGAAACAATAAAAGAACATTTTATTAGGCTGGTGTTATTTTGGTAAAAAGATCTTACAAAGGATGGGTAAGCGGCCCGGTGGGATCAATATGAGATCGCGAAGGTGAATGGTGCAAGTCATCGGGGTCGACAACCATCGAAGTCGGCGTGTTTTGACGCACTATTATAATGACGTCAAACTGACACAGCCAGTTTTCACTGCGGCCTCAGGAGGTAAAAATATTTTTCATGTAATTATTACTTAGCCCGATAGATATATTATTCAAATATTATTTTATGTTAGCACCCAATGGACATTACACGTCCAACTTAAAACAGGGCCGAATGTGGTGTTTAGATACCTCGCTTGTTGATGTAGTTAATGTAGATCTATCTCCAAAACATGAGAATTGCTTAAACCCCTCATACCGAAACATAACAGCTGTTAAAGAAAGTATCTGTGAGGCAGCAGTGCATATAGAGTCGACAGACCAAAACGTGTCGAACGACACATTTTGATCCCTTATCGTTTATTAAATAAAATAAAATATTTAGATTGAACTGTAGGTGCTTCACTAATAAATAACTAAAATAAATCACATAGTTTCTTTTTTTATGTGAGAAGAGTAACAAACGAGCTTGCAATGCACCTGATGTTAAATAGTCACAGCCCATAGACATCTACGCACAACCACAAACACGACCGAAATCCTATATGAGCTTGTACGCAGATACGTTGCTACTCCTGAGGACTAAGATTGTCACCTCGCTTCAAAGTGTAGCCGGCAACCACACCTCTCCAACCGAAACACAAATAATGCTTTACGGTGGATTATGAGGACGGTATTGGTACCCCCCGATCGAACTATAGTTCTCCTACATTTAGTGTTCACTTATGGACATCGTCGACATAAAAATTTAACATTTTTACAGAATTTCCAATAGCGGATGTATTGATTTAACTTTAAATATCTTATTCCCGTTGTAATGTTTGTAAACAATGATAACATGGTATTCTGTATTGATATACATCGTTTGAAGTAAGTAGGTGTGTTAACTATAGCCAATAAACTTTTTGTAATGCATGACAAGAAAAATAATCGTGTCCATCATAAATAAGTATCATAGTTACAATTTATGGATGCAATAAAAATGTTTCTATTATGTAACTGTGAATATAATTGATGTTCGTTAAATTTATCGTGAGTAACAATGAGCAAGTACTTAATCCATACTAATATTATAAAGTTGAAGAGATTATTCCTGTTTCGACCGGAATATAATCTCGAGTGATCGGGCAGATTTTCAAACTTATTTTTGAATTTGTAAGGCCCTTATTAAGGAAGGCAGGCTATGTAACGTGAGTGATATCGTGAACAGTGCAAGTTATTATTGAAAAAAATGTTAATAATTAATAAAATAAGCAATAATCAAATTGAAGTTTCAATTACCTACTTTTAATTTATTTTATTATAGAAGAGTAGCTAACGAGCATGCAAACCACCTGATGTTAAGTAGTCGCAGCTCATAGACATCCACGTGCAACCACAAACACGATCGAACCTTCTCCGACCTTTAAAAACTAGGATTATTATATTAGCTATATTTAAACTTACGCTTCATCACGATTAAATTAAATAACATTATACTACAAGAACAAAAAAAAAGAAAATGCCTTTGAAGAGCAGACCAATAAAAAATCTAAAAATACGATACGAAAGCTAATTTAAACGAAGTAAATATACATAGACATCGCAACATGACGACAAAACCGCGTAGGCGGAGTTTTATTCGCGTTAGATCACGTAATGATTTAATGTGCATAATTTTACATTGTAGCACATGCGTATCGCATTATCGGTGACGCGTTATTATAACTAGATCTCCGATAGAAGTAATATTAACGATTCAAATAAACATTTTTCGATATCACTAATCGTAAAACCTTAGTTGCTATGTTCATTGGTCATTTGCCAACTGTACTCTCCTTTCTTATAAATTTATGTGATGAGTTACATGGTATACATCTGGTTCAATAGTAATTATGACAAAAAATGAAACTAAAATCTATAAATATTAAAGAGGATGTGACTGATAGATTCAGAGATTAACGCACAGATGAGACCGTTGAATCTATAATCCTGAAAAAGTGTAGGTATGTTCCTTATAAAGAGTAAGTCAGCACTAAGAAAGGGTATTTTAAATTTCACCCTTCAACCATTTAAGAGTTAAAAATGTATAAGATTTTTTTATATATTTTATAGATATGATTCGAATATACATATGTACGTATAAGGTAAAACAGAGCTGACTGGTTTATTGAAAATCTGCGGATAAAACGCACAGACGAACACACAAATTCCAACTACTATTGTTTTGAGTTCTAATGCGTTAATAAAGGTTTATAATAATATTTTTTTCTCGTATATCTTCCATGTACAGACAGCGACCACTTACAATTTTATGACTTATACAGATTATGTCCTGCATTTAACATGTAGTGTTAGACATGTAGAGTTAGAGACGCTCGTTCTGACGTAAATTGTAGTATATTTTACAGGAGCCAGATATGATAATGATCAAAGATATTTTATAAGATAATGAGGTGACTATAGGTAGATTAGGTTCGTATTTTTATGATAAGATGCCGAGATATAATAACAAGAACAAGCCTTTTCATACAGTAATCCAATAAAGGAACACTTCTCGTATTTAATTACATACTCATATATTTTCATATATACTTACTTACTGAATAATAAAGTAGTGGGTATTATCGCACTTATTTCTAAATTATTATAGAGATTTTACATAGCTATTTTTTTGGTTTGAATAATATGAATATAGATTCCTATTGGAGGCGTTACAACATGCACGTTTAGCAGACTTCTCTATAGTATTTGCACTTGCTAAGAGTCTCACGGGGCCATAATAATTTGTCCTATTTGACCATTAAACTAAAAGCAAAAGAAAAATATCACGATTGTTGAACTTTTTAAAATATCAACATTATATTTCGACCACTTGTATTTTTTTTCTGTTACATTCTTTGGCACACGCGGTTACCTATCTTCCTACTTTAATAAGAAAATTATTATTGAAATAGTCCCCCGTTTCTATGAGTGAGAAATTATTATTATTTTTACAACACAACAATATAAGAAAAATCGTCAGAAGAATAACCGTAGTTTGGTTCCTGCATGCAGTTTCGATGTGCGTGCATGGTATATTATGAATCACCCAATTTATCTATCGCCAGGAGATTTATCGCTACTCACATATCCAAACCCTGGAACGTTTAATATTTTCTTTACAATTTATCAACGAGATTAATTGAAAGATACGCAAGAGTATCGATTGTATTTTTTTTAATGTAATGTTCAGACGAATAACATAAACCTCATAAATAGTCTTAAATTACAGGAGTTACATTGCGTTTCTTACAAAATTAATTACTTGTATATTTTTAATATCCAATCATACATCGACAGATCTAACAATAAGTGTAGGCCGAAGCTAATAAATTTCATGAAAATATCAATTAAAGTAAAAGAAAAAACACGACTGCAAAACACTTAAAAATATGACAGGGATAAAATTTGAATATACCCATATTCGTTATGATATCCAGGTATATTGTTAATATAAAAAGGCGATCATTTATTGTAATTATTTAGTAACTTTTATTTGATATGCATTTATTATTTCCTGATTCAGAATTAAGATAAATGTAATTACACCTTGTTTAAATTTATCAAGTCGTTTAGGTTGCAGAGCGTGTCAAAAATAGACATTATATACACATATCCGTCCTACTACTACAGTACACTACTACTAACTACACACTCGAAAACGTTACCACTTTCTCCTGGATAAAAACGACCTTATCTATATTTAGATTACAATTAAACGTGAAGATTATATTTGGACGGTAATGAGGAAAACATTGTTGGGAGTCGTATAAAATTCACAGCAGTGTCGTGGGTGTGATGGGCCCGCATCCACGTACCCTTTTATTAAGCGCGTAATATAGAAAAGGCACCCTACAGTCGGCTAATGTTTGTAACAATGAGAAAGTTATTCGTCGGCGGCTACCCGCGTCCATTGTTTACTTATATGTAACTCACGATACTTAGAGATAATCACACATTTAGCAATGGATTTTAAAGACAGATGAAAAAAGTACGCGGCTATACCATACCGCACTCGACTAAAGTAATCTTACATAAATCTATTCTTATGATTTAGTTAAAGAGGCTGGTCGGCTACTCTGAAACTGTGTTGGTTTTCAAGACAAGCAACGCATCTCCGTTCGGTCTCAGTTAGGAGATCAGCCCTGTTTAGCGCTGGAAGCGTTTAACATCATTTGGTCTGTAGGCTCGCTTGCAGCTGTTTTAACATAAATAAAATTATTTTACACTATTTCAATAAAGCTCAAAAGCAGGATGTATCAAGAAATATAACCAACGTATAACTTCATAATTTGTATTTGTTTTGTTGTGACATCAAATCTGGTGGAGTCCTACCTATTTCTTGTTTGTAACAGTTCTCGCGAGTCTTTGAAAGGCTGAAGTACTGACTTACATGGTCACATCCGTACTTCCGTAGACACCTGTCTTATATGGAGTTCCATGTCTCGCTTTAGTGAGTGTTTCCTGAGAGCATTCATGTGTGGCAGTGGCCACCTAGCTTTAGATGGATGGCTCTCGCTACTTCAATTTCATAAGAAAACTTAAGCTGTCATACTTGTTTAGGCCGATATTGAAGCGTAAAATGTAGCTCCTAATACTATTGTTACGTTATTTATATATAACTCATTTTAAGATCTTAGGTAAGAACAAAGAAAACAGATAATAGGTATATGATTGTACCATATACCCATAGTATAGGCGTAGTCAAGATGAGACAAAAATATTGATAAGTCAGCCGATATCATTTCGTTACAACATTTTCCTCCTTATTAAATAAATCCCAACTAATCAATCCAACTTCTGCCTGCCAACAAAAGAATAGATCAAATATAATTCTACGTGACCAAAATCTGTTCCTTTTCTCGACATGATTATACTTGGTGGATTGCCCTGGCTATGATGGAAATTATTAATAGGTATTCAATGAAGGTTTTGTTATTGATGGACGGTTGATTAATTCCCGTAGGCTCTATTCATTTGCGACATGACAATTAGAAGCACAATCTATCAATTGTGCTTCTAATTTTAACAAGCTTTTATTAGCTTCGGTCGTATGTCTGTAACCGAAACTTTGAACATGATTTTGACGTGCTTTAAGATGTCGGATTAATTTGAAACTTTGCATACTTATCCAGGAGCGATGACATGAAATATATGATGATATGAAAAAAAAAAGAAAAAGAACTAAAAAATACGCTTTTATAAAACAAATCAACTAAAAAAGTGCACATATTTTTTAATTTTTTTTTAACTAATATTTTTTTATCTATTTGTTACATAACATTCGGGGCTACATTTTATGTCACCACTGCAAAGGATAAGATCCAGTTGTTTCCAAATGTTTTCTTCCGTGTTCCCGAAACCAAAGAAAATGAATTCTTTGAAATCGCGATATCAGAGATACGCAGATTGTTACTGTTATAATATCGGACTGTATTATGGGATTTCGGAATCGATCCGACGGGCCCGTCGAAACGGAACGAGTGCTTGTGTCACAGTGGTACGGTAACTGTCGATCGTCACGCGCTTCGGCTACTTATCAACGTTGGCATGCTCTTGTGATTAATTCAGATTCTCTTACACACAGAAGACGTAATAAAATAGACTTCGGAAAGTTTTTCATGCAGATAACTTTATGATCTCAGAAAACAATCTTGGTTTTAAAACAAAACTTGAGATAAGTGCGCTATGATAAGAGTACTTATTCTTAAAAATATTTCCGACAGACTATTCAACGTACAATATAACAGAAAATCTTTTTTGCGTAAATAAAGTAAACAGTTGCTTTTATTTATAAAAATATCGAACGGAACATAAAGAATATGTCTGGTATACATCGCTATTTCCATCATAACAGACTTAACCCTTAATAAGATTAGCACGAACAAATAGGCGTACACAAAAATTTTCGGTTTTTATTTTGGTATCAGGCTTACGATTTTTGGTTTCAAAACAGCCCCAATGAAATTAATCACAGAGAGAGTAAACATAAACGGCTACATGTTTTTGTACCAAACCCGTACCTAATTCCCGATTTTCGCACAATCATCGACATGAAAAGAATTTCCTCGAATCATAACATCTTTCAATATCACATTTCTATGCCAGCGACTTGTTTTTCATGTTAATAAGATAATTACTTTGACATATAAAACCACTCCCTCTAACAATTTGACGAGGAATGCTAGTCAATAAATGGATGCCCAGTAAATTTACCTCTTGAATAAAGGTGTCAACCGCGAAGTCCCATCAACGAGGTCACGACACGCGAGTCAAAATATGATCAGGTCAATATTCAACGAATTAGATTTACGGTGAATATTTTGTCTGAAAGAGGGAGCGGCCGATGCGGCTCTGTTTGGAAATTAATATCATTAAAATTTATTCCCTTACATTAGAGTCCCACCCCGCCGCCCACTCGAAAGCCTCGGGGCAGTGGCGCCCTCTGAACGCTTCCGGGCCACCGCCAGTTTGTATACGTAAACACGTTTTAAATTATCGTTCGCTTCATGCCAATGAAAAAAAATTACATTATTACATCGAGATAATAGAGGTTGCGAGCGTAAAAGAGGCTTACGGTCAACGCAATCAACGGTAGTTAACTTTTATAAATCGGCATACTCCACAATTTTTCTTGCAACAAATGAGACCCTTCACTGTTGCAAAACATAAAAAAGTATCAGCGAATGCTACAAATGATTGTTTCTCATTACATTTCCGAACATTAAAAAAATAATAAGAATCTGAAATTGCCGCAAATGTTAAACCAAGATCGGCTCTATACAATGATTCTTCTCGAGCTGAAACTCGAGTCTCCTTAAGGAAAAAAATATCGCTATCTAGACGCGATACGCTTTGTATGTACGTTCTCAACAAAAGTGCGGTTGCAGAGTTCGTGGAATAGGTACTCGTGGTATACTATCGCTGGTGCCTCGTTTAGATTGTCGCAGCACTATCCCACTTGACCGAGCTAGCGATTAATAATGCGGTCTGGAAAACGGATGAAGTGTTCGGTCTAAACGGAAAAGTTGAGTAAGCGCACGAGCGCGCCAGTGTACTATGCTGGAAACGAGGCATAAGAGGGAAAACTTGGGCGACACAAGTATCAACAAAGTATTTGCGACTAACAAGCCTCGACTGCAGCGTTCGATACGGCTAAGTTTTAAAAAACCAGTCGCGATTACATAGATAAGATGACGGAGTTCAGACTATGTCATATTTTATGTGAATATACATTTTTATTAAAATATATCGAAGCTTTTGTTCCTTTGGAATCTAAGTATTAATAAGACTCTTATCGTACCTAAGTGTAAAACTTTAGAGACTAAACTTTTCTATATATCATTAGCAATACTAAATATCCATATATGTATATATTTTATAAATACATGTAGTGACTTGTATATACATAATGTTTTTTTTTTTAATAATTTTGTTACGAGTATGAGGACTAAATCAGCAATTTTTGTCTGCTGCCTGTTTGTGCTGCATGATGCCCAAATCGCTCAAATCAATTGTATGAAAGTTTAATGTATGTATGAATGTTCAGCAATCTTTAGACTAATGCAGCATCTACGATACTTTAAGTTACTTTGTTAGGCAGCATCTATAGGGAGTATTCCTTCTATTATAATGTTTTCTTCTCTTAAAATCTACGCGAATTCTGCGGTACAGCAAGTTAATGCCATAATAATATATTCGAAAATGCAGCATCATTATTCTATCTCAAAATGTCTTTCAATGTCATACAACTAACAAGCTCCATTAATTGAACCGTACCAGCTATCATATCGTTAGTCCGAGTTGTACTAAAGATTGCATTTGAAGGCGAGAAATATACCTTTCGAGTAAGAACAAAAAGGAGCTAAGGAAGGCCCCGCGCGGCGCTTTTTACTGAGTGTGAATTCCGATATCCGCCTAGAAAAGGAATTCAAATCCCACATAAGAGCTCGGGAATACTTTTAATCTTTTACCGTTCGCACCGAAGAAGGAATAGATACATTAAATCACGTTCTTAGAGAAAATAACTATTGTCAATTTAAATGAAGTATTTTAATGTATTACTTCAGTTTTATATTATAAACTTTATTTAATACGAGTGTTGGGAAGAATATTAGTACAGTCAGTTTCGTAAACGGATTTGATCGGACAGATATGATGTCACATCAATTTCTAATTTGAGTGAATCGTGTATGTGAATCGATTTTTTTATGTTAGACGCGTATCAGACGAGCGTATTGGCCCGTTTGATGTTAAATGGTATCTGCAGGGCATAGACAACGTGTGTATTATTATATATTTTTTTATAATAATTATTCCTATCGGTACAAATATAAAATATGCTCATTTTCTTTACTGTGTTGGTTTGTCTAATGCAACACGAGAAAACCATTTGACAGATTTGCATAAAATGAATTTAATTTATTACAATTATTAACTTAATTTTGTAAGCTTCGGTTTGAAGCAAATTCTTTTAAGCCTGTGACAACTAGGGGTTTACGAATATATGTCTGCTTGTTTTGATAGTCTCTTTTATTAAAAATTGTGTATATAATACATATAGTAAGATAAGTTAGATAAATAGTAGAGAAAGCTATGGGTAGACGGCGTAAGATAAAATCCTTCGAAATTCAAGGAACTGTTAACAATGGCGGACTTCGCCGTCTAAAAGCGGCTGAGATAAAATATCTCGCATGAGACGACCGTGCCATAGTAGCGATGCAACCCGGCTATTTATATCGACGATTTTGCATCGTATTAAAATGGAGCATGTAGCGGACTCTATTGTATCGGCGACTTAGCGTGGAATACATGAGCCGTAGCAGTGGCCTTTATAAACAATATTAAGATATTCACAGTCATTACCATCTTGTAAATATTTATGAACGCTGCTATTCCTAAATCGCGGATATAACGTCTGGTCTACATTCGATATTCATTGTGCTCGACGTAAAGTAGGTATGACCGGTTCGTTTTAAATGTTAATGAAGTTGAGAAAAAATGTGAATTGCGTGTACTAATCGGGTTGTTAGTCGGTAATATCGATACTTGCAATCTTGTTGGTTGGTAATGGTCGTGGTTCTACTATATTGCTTGACCTATTAGTTATTTACGAGGTGGATATGGTACCGTTAATTTGCAACAAACCGGAAATAATACATTAAAAATGCATATACAATTTATTTGCCACATTATAACTTTAATGAAAAATTAAAACCACATGTAACAAATTAAAATAATATTTAAAATGAAATTGTTTCTAAAAATTTAATAACAGTTGTCTTTATTTCTTAACAATGAGAATTATTAATTTAAAATGTTTTATAATCACTGATAATGATAATTATAATTAAACTTACATAAATATAAAAATTAAATTAAAAGCTAAAATATAATCACCGTTAAAATTATTAATATATTGAAAATTGCTTCCTTTTGGAAGTGCCACTTTCTATTTTGTCATATACTTCTAAGAAATAGTACACGACACTTTTAAAATTGATATTCTTCGGGGATATCACAGAGCGGTATTAATTATCCGGGCACGTCTTATGTAATATCAAAATGATGTGATTGTCAGATGATCGCTTATTAACAGACACCTGTTAATCATCAATCCAATTAGAAACGTCATCAATCCAATTAGACACGTCATCAATCCAATACTCTCAGGATAACAGGGTCGAGCCATAATCTACCAACGTTAGAGAATTTTGTGAAGAAGTTTTAAAATAAAGGTGGGAGAACTATAGTTCGACCGGGGGAGTACTACCGTAGCCCTTATAATCCGCCGTAAAGCATTACTTGTATTTCGGTTGGAGGTGTGCAGTTGTCGACTACACTTTGAAGCAAGGCGATCATCTTAGTCCTCAGGAGTAGCAACGCATCTACGTTGGAGCTCAGATATGATTTCGTTTGTGGTTGTGCGTGAATGTCTATGGGCTGTGACTACTTAACATCGGGTGGTCTGCATGCTCGTTTGCTGCTTTTCTCACATAAAAAAAATTAAGACAAGCAGATTTCCTTACGATGTATTTCTTAATTGTAGAAGCCAATGGTAATTCGTTTCCTTTATTTATTTCAAAATAGGTAAAACCAAATCGATAAATTGTTTTCCAATGTAATCTCTCGAAATGTTCAGTTGTTAAGATACTCGGTTCAAATCTAAATATTTAATCGAGGCGAGTCTATAAATGTAGCTCGTCTGTCAGTATTGGCAAGTGGCGAGTGCTCCGTTCGCTGCGAGGCAGACGACACCGCTGCATTCTGGGCCGATTGGCCAACTGTTACTAGCCGATAAAATTTATATTATTAATTCGTGCACCTGTGAATATCCTCTTTGTTTTCATTGGGTCTAAATAACAAATAACTAAATCTATTACATATTAAGCGAAAGGAACGTAATGGAACATGAATTGAGTAAGAGCTGAGGATCGATCTCAGCGACGTGCTATTGAAGAGTCCTGTGTCCTCCAATCACGGAAAACAGGTTGATAATGATGATGATCAAGTTGTGCATGTTAAACAAAATTTAAAACCACTAAATGATTTCATAATCATTACTACACCGGTTTGTCTTGAATTACAAATGGTGGTAACAAGAAGTCCTAATTGTGAAGTGTTTTGAAAATACTATGAAATAACCATATCGTTTGAATTGTGCAATAAATGTCAGCTATCTGGTAAGTGTAAAGTTTTCAGGCACTAAATCGTAATAAAATGTTGTATCATCTGTTGAATAAATCGCGAACAAAAATCGTCCATATTGAAAAGACAATTTTCATTTTCTCGGTTTATACGATTTAAAACAGCCTTGATTTTTCTCTCCCAACAAAGCGAACCGAGTCTAGACCGTCACATTCGCTATACAGCTGCGTACATATTACGATTTCGAGCAACGTCTTCTACCGGATGAAATAGAAAAACAAATATATGAAAAGCGAACAATGTAACTGAAGATAAAAAGAAATGCAGTTCAAACCGCAGCGGCGGCTCCACGAGATCGTGCCAAAGCGAAAGTTGCATCGGTTCAAATCAGATGCAAGAGAAAACCGAAGGTACTCGATACGAGCGGTCGTTACGGGCGTGCCGTTCGCGCGGTGACAATTAGCGTTCGATATAAATGTCACAGCAGCGGAAAATCTGCGATAGTCTTCTGGCAACACTACAGCTTCTGATAGGAGACGGGGGAGGAGGGAGGTGTTTAAGTGCATATTTTTACATACTAGCTGTGCTCCTGACTTCGTCGGTGATGATTGAATTAAATTGACATAACTTCTTTATTTCTTAACCGATTTCAATGAAAATGAAAAACACAAAATGTTATGTGAAACTCAACGATATACAATGCTGAAAACTGCATTAAAATCGGATAAGCCGTTTTTGAAATTAGCGTGCACAAACATACAAATATACAGATATACAGACAAAACCAAAATACATTGTTTTGGTTTCTCTTACGCATGCTCGTAAAGGCACCCCATGCTATGTAGAAACAGCGATCAGTTGCAGTTTTATTATATGTATAGATATACAACGAAAGTCAAAAATGCAATAACGTGTTTTAACGAAGGAAAAAGTTGTGGGAAAACTTAGGTACTTGATAATTCCATAAAGTTATTCGAAGTGCGTTCTACCAATCCGCAGTTGACCAGCATGGTGGACTATTCAGACAAGAGACCCGTGCTGAGCAATGGGACACTAATGGCTTCTTATATATGTCAAGCGTCTTTAGTAACATGCGCGTATTTAAATT
>DWON01000113.1:0-45480 GCA_018251015.1 Phocides pigmalion okeechobee
GGTTTGCATGCTCGTTTTCTACTCTTCTCACATAAAAAAACTTAAATAGTCTTCATCGGTTTAATACAATACATAACCAGAAGGTGGTTAGATTATGATTAATTTGCAATTCGTTTAATCCAGATTACAGCTAGATACAAAGAACACCTATAAGTTTCTGGAAACTAAAAGAGATACAATGTACGCCTTAATGCTTTTAACACATGTTCCCATTAGCGTTGATAACATGAAGTAGGAAGTTGTTGCCAGCACGCTTTAACAATTGAACCTAACAAAACTTTCAGTAACAAAATCTGGGTTTTCTCACGGTGTTTGTTTCCACCTTAAAATGATTATAATCATTATCAAAAATCTATGTGTTTATAAATATAACTAGCCACCCGGTTCGGCTTGATTCGGATGATAAAGTTTGTATTTATTTACATTATTTTTCTTTCATACATGCATCCAGTCGTTACCTAGTCGCAAAAACTATTTCTTTCTCGCCCAATTAAAAAAAAACATAACTTATTATGCACCAAAACCTTGCTCAAGAATTGCTCTACCTGTTGTTGAAAACTGTGAAAGAATCCGTCCACTTCTTTTGACTTTATTGCGAACAGACAGACAGCCGCGACGGGGAACTTTGTTTTATATGTACACATGAATAAATTCTAGTCTCATATTTAAACTAAAATAACCCGAAATCCATCTTTATTGATATTTATTTTACAATTACGTATTTGAAAAATTAGAAATGATAAGATATTGTCAACGTGAAGTCAGCCTACCATTCGGCCTTCATTCGTCCGAGAATATCTAGCTAGTATTGTCAATGCTAATAAAGGCTGGTTTTTACAGGTCGTAAAATAAAATATATGTACGGGAATTTTTAATATCGGTAAAATTATTTTTGTTTGCGTTTCAATGTTCTGGTTTGAAGAGCGGATGACATAACTTTTTATGTTTTTATTTTTTTAAGTGATAAATTTATTTCTAAGGCGTTCTAACAGTAAACCATTATTCAAATTTTAAGACAAGTACTAATTATACCTAAATTTGGACGGTAGTGATATTTTGCTATAGGTTAATTTAAAACTAATTTATGTTTAAAGTAGCGTAAACATAATTTTGTGGTAATTATCCACATTCCTCTCCGTACTTCCCTTCTCTTCAATTACATAAAAGTAAAATTTTGTCCTTTTGTTTAATTGTTAATGTTTTTTTAACGCCACAAGTACTATTTTTTCTAACTTTAATTTTGTGTACAGATTGCCTAGCCCTGGTTTCATTATAGATACTTTCGTACATTTTCATATTATCTGGTTTTGGAACTGAGCTATGACCAAACATAATTATAGTGAGGATGGCTGTCTTTTAACCAATATTTTGTAATTTACATATTGCTAACAGTAATTTTTGGGAGAAAAGTCGTAGTTTAACGTTAATGTACAATAACAGTCTTACCGTAACAAATAATCTGTTACTGATTCAATAATTACAATGAAACAGTGCATGGAAACTTGATTTTCGTCCTCTGCACATGCATCAAGTTATCTTTGTGCTGTGATCCGTGACCCTTGCCTTGCACTTGCCTTTGAACTAGATCTTATGCAAGATTTACAACGCACACCTATCAGTAGAGTTACTTGGAAGTGCGACCTCGTGTTACGGATACTCAATGTATTGCTTTGTCACGTCTATTGGTATCTTTGTTCTCTTGTGATATTTGTGAGCAGTCCCATACACAAGTTTTCCATTTTATGTATCTTCCTTATGTACAATACTTTATTTTTATTGTCACTTTATAACATAAAGTAGTACAAAACGACATTCATTAACGTTTGTTAGCTACGTTTTCTAGTGAGGCGACCATTTCAGTCCTCAGGAGTAGCAACGCATCTACGCATGACGTCGGGCAGGAATT
Source organism: Phocides pigmalion okeechobee (assembly GCA_018251015.1). NCBI lineage: Eukaryota > Metazoa > Arthropoda > Insecta > Lepidoptera > Hesperiidae > Phocides > Phocides pigmalion. The sequence continues at coordinate 1,907 of DWON01000113.1, forward strand.
TAGTTCTGTTTAAGTTGGACGTATGATGACCTGCATGCTTGTTTGCTAATTTGCAATAAAAAACATTTAAAAAGCGGTTTTAATTACGCAAAGATTATGGATTTTGCAGGAAGCGTTACTTTTTACCCTGAAAGTATTAAGATAAAAAGACGGTAGAATATGAAAACCCTTACTTGTAAAATTGCCATGGTAATGTCTCCAGATAAATAAAATGTAACTATTCAAATTCAAATATGTAATCCACATCGCCCAATGAACGGTCAATCGATGGGGCAGAAGTGTCCTCGAGTGGCGACCCCATCTTGGCACAAGGAGCACAGGGCGTCCTCCAACCCGGTGAACTGACGACCTGATAAAGGTAGCGGGTAACTGCTGGATGCAGAGGGCACAGAACCGGTTAGAGTGGCAGCACCTGGGGTAGGCCTATGTCCAGCAGTGGACACGTAAAGGCTGATAGATGGATGGATGGATGAATCTATAGAGGGTAAATACCCTCTAGATCGTTAATACCTTTCCATAATAGATTAATATCGTGGAATGTTTGTAATATCACAATAGAATCGAATTGAATCGGTAGTGGAAGGTTTTAAGATTTATCATGAAAATGCCAAATTGGTGGCTAGCGGAGTTTTATGTTATAGAATATATTATACTTATCATGATCTTTGTTCGCAGGAAAGGTATCCTATTGGAGGTAGTACAGCGATCAGATTTCAGCACGGACAAATTCAAAGAGATCCAGTCGAAGATCGAGTCAACAGTACAGAGCCTGAGGCCTCACGAAGAGTACAAAGAGTTCATAGACAAGTACAAGTTAGTATAGTTTTCTTTATTCTTTTACTCCTATCTTTTTTTAATTTTCCATCCTATAAATATTTACAAATTTTAAGACTACTTAGGCAGAATTTGTACGGAGAAAATGTATTTTTCTCCTGTAGCTTGTGCTATGGAGACCAAGCAAGTAATTAACACATTTCTAAAAACATGCTTAAATACGTATCTAGTCTAGTAATAACAATAAAAAAGTAATAAGTGTTCAATTTAAAAGTTGATAAAATAAAATAGTCTTTATATTACAATATAAATTATCTATATGATCATTGTACACTAGGACGCAAAACAAATAGTCGTGTTCATTCAAATATTTAGTATCACTAACTATTAGTTATCTAAATTACGGCACCACGGTATTATCAACAATAACAGGCATGTTATCTATCCTTATATGATAGATTCAATGTTCACGTAGAAAGTTTTAAGAAAAATTTTAAAAATAAAACTTACAGGATTACAAGTATGTACAGTCATAAGAATTGTAACGCCTTTTCTAAACCCTAATTTAAGTAAATATATAAAGTTTTCTATACTCACAGCCACACTAGGATTTCCTATCGTGTGGGTATCATGAATACACACAAAGACAGGAGCACAATCACTCAAAACGGAAACCTAAATTCGTAAAGGTTCAATGCCCAGGCAGACATCTAGTCCTGGGCATCGAACCACGGAATCCTCCGCGTGAATGGCCAATATGGTTACCGCAATGTCGCTGCTCGTCAAGTAGACGCATGTATAATTTACATATTTGTTGTCCAGATCACCCCCCTCCACACCAGTTCCGTTTACGTTCGACGAGAGCCTAGTGGAAGACACGAGTGGCAAACTTCAGCCCAACCAGCTAACGGTGGACAATCTAACCGTGGAGTGGCTGAAGGAGAAGCTGACGGAACTGGAGTCCACGTTACAGGATAACCGAGAAAAACAGACCGCGTTGCAAGGCCCGGAGATCATCGGCAATGGAGTGTGCAAGAATAATAATACGGGAATCACAAATGGTGTCAATGGTATCGACAGGTTAGTAAACCTATTTAATAGCTGATAAAACCATTGTTGAATTCAATGGTAATATTCTGATCACCCTCCCCGCCTCCGTCCACTGATGTGTGGAAGCTGTGTGTATATCAGAAGTTAATTATCACTTTTCCTAACCTTCAAGGAAATACTGCTTGCTTTCTTGATAGTTCTCCACAAAGTTTTCAAAGATGCATGAAGTCTACTGCTAATCCGCATTAACCTTACTTTCCCTTTCTTCTTCTGAGAGGAGATCCGTGTCCAATAGTCTGACCGTTCATATAATGATGAGAACAATAATTATGTTGAACGCGGTTCAGATTTGAATGTGTGAGCGCAAGTGGCAACAATTGAATGCAACCACACCTGTACAACCATTCATTAAAAAGTTCTATCACATTTAAGTTATTTATATTCCGTGGTTTTTTGGTTAGAAGTTATATTATATATTGAAAAAAAAAATTCACATTTTACGATCGATAATAGTTATCTTGGCGACAAAATTTTATTACTATCAGTTTGTTCTTGTAAATGTGACAATCTGATGTTGATGCCGAAAATTGATGAAGTTATTAAATTTCTACATCAACCTATCATAGTGATAAACCAAGCGATCCAATTTATTTGGATCCGGATAGCTACCTTTCTATTCAATTTTGAACTTTGAAGCTTTAAATGGTTATGCGTGCAATGACAATAGATTGTCTGCTCGTTAAGTGGTTCTGGTTATACTAGTTAAATCTGTTGCTATATTAAAATATATTGCTTTTGTTTGGCTCTAATTACACATTTGATACAAGATACATGGCTAGGTTTTCCTTAGGAATCATCAGTCTAGTTATTTATATAAAGTATGCGAATTATTATTTTTTTCCAATGCATGCTGTGTCTACTGATAAGTATATTGATGATATATTTTTCTTGAGAATAAAGTTTCCTTTCGTGAGATTGAAAGTGGCAAATGAAAGTCCAATCCACTTGACGGTATGTGGTCGTAGCCGCATTAGCAACCAATTCCATATATAACAGGAGTGTCTGAAGTGCGTTCACTTCAGAGGTACGTCTGACCACTACACCAAAAGGTCAGAGTTGCTACACCTAAGAACTAAGATGGTCTCTTCGCTTGATAGTGTATCCAGTTTTTATTTGAATTCTGCTACTTTTTACTTCTTATTTCACAAGCATTTTTTTTTAATTACTATATATACATAGACCTAGAACATGACATAATTTTGTAAAAAAAAATGTACCACCAGGTACATTGTTTTTTAACTTTTATCTACGCCTATCCAACTGAAACTCAAAAATTATTCCACCGCGGTTTATGAAAATGGAATCTTACGACTGTAAAATACTTCTACCACTTATAAAATTTAATTCCAGGCATTCCCCACCCCCGATTCCGGTGACGACGTCAGAACCAGTTAAGCTGATGGAGTTGCGAGTGGCGGAGAGGAAATGCGCGAAGCAGGCCGAGATGATCCGTTCGGCGCTCGCTGAGCTCGGCTGCGAGGAGGCGCCCAGCGGCTGTCCAGACCTGTCCGCGGAGACAGTCGGCGTGGACAGCCTTGACGGCAGCTCGCCTGATCACCAGGTATTTGAAAAGTTACATTTTTGTATGCTTAATATTCAAACGTACATTGTACACTTCGAAGGACCTTCCGACGAGTGTCTTGACGACTATATGACTGATCGTCAGATACAGAATACGCTTTTATGATAGTAGAAGTACGTGTTCTAGCATTTTTGGTAGACTAAAAAGGATTTTATAAGTGTAGTACAAGTTACAAAAAACATATGAACGCTCTTTTAAAGACAATGATATGACCAAGCTTCTTTTTATTATTCGCTTTGTCTTCGTGGTATTACCTGTGAAAATATTTTAAACTAAATTGTCAGGAGCGTACATCGACGGCCTCGAAGGCATCGGTGGACGCGTTGCGGTTGCACCTCCACTCGATAATACCTCCGAGGCCGTTCTTCAAACTATTCACGCGTCCCTTCAGACGCAAGTCGGTCCCCTCGAGTCCCGCCTTGCCTCCAAAAACGTACCGAAGCAGCAGCGAAGGTCCCGCAGACTCGGTAAAGCTCATACGGACTCTTCGCAATAAGCGGATGGTCTTGAAGAGACGTTTGTGTAAGCGTGTGGATGTCTATGTGCAATGTCGAGTAGAGAATAGGCTGTTGAAGAGACGAAGGAATCGCGGTGTTGTTGCGTGTCCTAACAGTGTGGTGAGTTCCTTAACCGCTAACCACGTGCCAACCACGTGCATGATATGGATTTAGGATGCATGAAGCTTTTTTACAAATTTAGCACTGGAGAAATAAACGGTAAAATCCAGCTCACGACTCACCCGCCCCCTACCGAACAGAACGGAGTCAGTGCTATTTTAAGCCACCGTGCATCCTACGAGCACCGCACGAACTTCGCACCGGAATAAGCTTTCAAATAAAATTAAAATAGCACCAGTTCGCTCTAAAACTCAATTTCAAAATCAAGGTGACGCCGCTTGAGACGTTCCAGAAATGTTCCTCTGTTTACGCGAAGTCTGTGCACGTTTCGGTCAGAGTTTTACGTCAAGTTCATCCTGTCTCTTCTTAATATTTCCTTTGACCGAAGTAATGAAAACTTGATGATTTAATGTCCAAGTTTTATGGGAAGTTTGAATAGTTTCGTATCAAGATATGGATCCATTTGCGATGTATATTACAAACGCAGATCTGCTGCCACCGGTAGCCTTTCCCCGAAGGAAGAAACGATTGAAACAACTGCAATTAGAACTTGAAAACGACGTATGTCACGATATATTTTTTGTGTGGGTGTGTATTTGTGTTGTGTATTGTCAAATAGCAATTATCCGCATGCACTGTTCATTAATAGAATATGTAATTTGCGTGTTTTGTTTTCAATGCAGATATTAACATGTTTGAGGTGTATTAATAGGTGTTAATGACTTCTGACGGACGTGTTAATGAATATTATCAGTTTAAACAATGTGCTGACGTTCCAAAATAAGATTTTAATAGATTTTTAGATTTCATCATTTCCACACTTGCAATTTATCTCACACACATTAATGAGTTTTAATAATTTAATAGATTAAGTGTTAATTGCTATTTTATGTTATATTTTCTATTGCGTGCCATATTGATATCGTTGCGTTATTAGGAAAAGATTTACTACACTAAATTAAAAAAGTAACAATCTTAATTAAATGTTAAAAATATTCTTAGACTGTGTCTGAAAATCAGTATAAATAAAAAATGTTCTGATTTTATTCTCCAAATTCTAAGTATTTTTTCAACAAAACATTCACCTCACCGAATAAATACAAGGTACACATTGAAGACGGTGTTAATTTGCATAAGTGTGTCAATACACATGCACTTTTGGCAATGAAGCCTGTTATTGTGATGTTATGTCGATCGTATTTATTTTTCTCGGTACCATCAAATTGTTTATGTAAACTTATCGTGAAGTTGCTTGTTCCGAACTGTATAAAGTTTAGTTGAGTGATTGTCAAACATATTCTCATTGAATTTGAAGTTGATTGTGGCTTATGTACCTCGGCAATGGTCATGTACCTCCTAGTATTGGTTATTGGTAATTGCTACAATGAATTTTTATTGAGAGTTTATTAAAGAAATTTATTTTTTTATACCATTGTACCTAATGCCGGTTATTCTGCAATCGAAGTATTGAAAACCAACAAACAACCAGTAGAGGTCCTTATGATAAGCGGGCACTGTCAGCAATGCACATCTGTCAATTATCAAGCAACTAAAAGTCGTAGTTAATAAAATACGAAACGCATTGTTAAATAAACATATCGAAATGCATGGATAATTTAATGCACACGCACACGTAATGTTTATTTTTCTTTTTGTAAACCCGATATGAACTTCAAATCCAATTCTTTCTCCTGTGAAACACTAATAAAATATTTGTTAAAATACAGGATACAAAATTGAAGTTTATAATAATTATATTTCTGAAAACTGTTTGTACGCGCGTACTTAATTACCATTATATCTCACTTAAATATGATATACTCAATATTAAATATATATACCTTCATATTCTGTTATGTAGGTATCGTTAAAATGATGATTATTATTAATAGGCCTTGTCTTAATTATAAATTGTTTAGCCTTGATGAAGTCTTGCCATAAGTAGGTTATAGTCGATGATTCTAGACATAAAGATATTTCTAAAAAAAGGTGTAGTTTGTAAGAAATTGTGATGCAAAATTGGCTTTAATGTATTATATTTCGAAAAAGAAAAAATAATATAAATATAATTACCGCAGAAATTTAAAACATGCGATTTATGACGTACGGAGGATTATTTTTTATAATCTTTAGTATTTTTTTTTATAAAAAGAGGTTTGTGTTGCTCACATAAGGCATATGTAACATTTGCAGGTGAGTGTAAGCGAGACGGAACGCTCGCTAGTAGAGCAGGAATGGTTCCACGGGGTCCTGCCCCGGGAGGAAGTGGTGCGGCTGCTGAGGAGCGATGGGGACTACCTCGTGCGAGAGACCACAAGGAACCATGCGAGGCAACTGGTGCTGTCCGTATGTTGGGGACAGCACAAGCATTTTATCGTTCAGACTACTCCAGAGGTAAGCAATAAAGTTATGAACCTCACTAGTATATTTTTAATTAGGACGAAAGTCCACTAACACATGATCAAGTTTTTTTTGGTCATAAATATGTAACAACCGAGCATGCAGTCACTTGATTTTAAATGTTCCCTGCAAGTTTGTTTGAGTATGGATATCCATGTCTAAATGTAAAAAGGATTGCAGTTCTATCTAAGGTCTTACGTAGATGTATTCCTGTAGAATAAAGCACTCCGCTTGTAGGTAGGTACAGCCGACAATCATACTTCCATCCATCCAGACATGCAGCTGAAACACTAGAATTCAACTAATATCAACACTTTACATATAATCAACTTAAGACAGCCCTCCTTTTTTATAATATGTATTTTAAGTGGAAATGACGACAGATATTCATAAACGGACTGCGATCTCACTTTATGCTTATTTTCTGGTTCAATTTCTGCAAAAAAAAATACAAGATAAACTGTTTCTTTCCAGGGTCATTACAGATTCGAAGGAGCAGCATTCCCGTCGGTGGCAGAACTGATAGCCTGGCAGCGGGCGAGCGGCGTCCCCGTCACGGCGCGCTCGGGCGCCTTGCTGCGCCGCGCGGTGCCCAGAGAGACTTGGGAACTGAACAACGATCATGTGCAGCTGCTTGATAAGATTGGAAGGGTAAGTTTTAGTGTGAAGGGCCTAACCAGGTAGATGAGCTGAGGAAAATAAGAGGAAACAATTTTTTCGCTTAACAGTGAAGTAAAAAGTAAAGGGTCTAAGTGTACCGGCCACATGCGCTCATAGGTCTGTCCTCTTCGAGAAAAAACCGATTTTGCTACTTGTAATCCATGACACATGCGTCTTTACTTCTGAGAACATGGCCTCTTCGAGTGCAAGCTAAATTTGAGGACATTAACCAGGGCAACTTCGGCGACGTGTACAAGGCGCGGCTGAAGACGACGGGGCAGGAGGTGGCGGTGAAGACGTGCCGCGTGGCGCTGCCCGACGAGCAGAAGCGCACGTTCCTGCAGGAGGGCCGCATCCTCAAGCAGTACCAGCACCCCAACATCGTGCGCCTCATCGGCATCGCCGTGCAGAAACAGCCCATCATGATCGTCATGGAACTCGTGTCTGGTGAGCAATATTGAACCGATTTGTTGTTTTCATTAATAGGAATTAAGTACATTTTTTCTCTAAGAGAAATTCGTGAAGGGCAATAATTTACCTTGAATTAAGATTGTACCTTAGTTTTCTATGATTCAAAACAGATTCTCTAAATTGATGTATCTTGAATGAAATGAAGAATGAATTTGCTCCCAGATTGTGGTCAAGCTGTTTAGCGTATGTAATTTAACCACCCACAGGTCCTCCAACGTGATACCACCTATTCGTACTATCATGTATGAATAGATGTGCCAGTGCTCAAGGTGCCCTTTGAAATTTTGTCACAAACGGTTACCCATTGAATTCCTGAGTTTCTGCTTGATTAAATATAATCACTGTCCCTTTCAGGAGGCTCATTGCTAACATTCTTGCGGACACGTTCTTCCACCCTGAGCTCCCGGTCTCTACTGGCCATGTGTCGGGACGCGGCTGCTGGGATGCGGTACCTGGAGTCCAAGAACTGCATCCACAGGGACCTCGCCGCTAGGAACTGCCTCGTTGGGGACGATAACATCGTCAAGATATCCGACTTCGGGATGTCTCGGGAAGAGGAGGAGTATATAGTTTCGGGCGGCATGAAGCAGATTCCGATCAAGTGGACGGCGCCCGAAGCGCTTAACTTTGGTATGTTTTCTGAATGAAATTATGACTATGGTACTAATACTTTGCGATTTTGATGCAGAAAAACAATTTTTCATTTTCGTAACAGTTAATGTTTAGTCTCATAAACTATTTGGACAAACTTTTTATACCAGCTTATGAAAGTTCAAAGGAGGGAGAATTATAGTTCAACCGCAGTGGTACCACCGCCGCCCTCATAATCTTCAAGTCTTTCGGTTGGAGAGATACGGTTGCTGGCTACGCTTTGAAGCGAGGCGACTATCTTAGCCCTCAGGAGTAGCAAAGTATCTACGTTCGAGCTCAGATAAGATTTTAGTCGTGTTTGTGGTTGTACGTGGATGTCTATGGGTTGCGACTACTTAACATCACGTGGCCTGCATGCTCGTTTGCCACTTCTCATACAAAGGGTTGTCGCAGGCAAGTACACGTCCCTGTGCGACGTGTGGAGCTACGGCGTGCTGACGTGGGAGATCTTCTCGAAGGGCGACACGCCCTACGCCGGCATGAGCAACTCGCGCGCCAGGGAGAAGATCGATACTGGTCAGTTCTACATCTATCTATCTGTAAATATACAGTAAAATACAATAAAATACCGGTATCATACACCTGTTGTGAATATGGCAATAAATGTAAAAATACAGACAGACTCTACTATTTTTTTCTATTGACTATTGAATTCCTATTGAAATTAATTCCATTTTGTAGGTTTTACTTTAATTACGTCTAGGAATAGGAACCTGTTATATCTAGGAACCTGTTATTTGTGTATTTTATTAAAATAGTTTCATTATATAAATAATTATTTATTATTACTTTGTTGAAGATACGAAAAAACATTAATCAATTAAATTACGGGAATGTGGTTGGCATTACTTAAATTGTCTTAATATAAGAACAAGCCAGGGCTATGAAGAGATTGATGCTGAGAAAAGTTGCGAAATCTTCATGAAGAATGCCTTATATTAATTTAATACTCATACATCATTAACTTACCGTGTTGTTCACTTCAGGCTACCGCATGCCGGCGCCCGAGGGCTGCCCGGAGGACGTGTACGCGCTGATGCTGCGCTGCTGGGAGTACGAGCCCGACAAGCGCCCGCACTTCCACCAGATCTACACCACCATTGATGCTATCTACAATAGATAGTGCCGCGCAGCTCACTGCCCTACACTCGTTGGTCGTTTCCCGGCAAACGTCGCCCATGACCGGACAAAATATTGCCTGTTGTCTAAAAAACATCGTTCAATCCCGCATACGTCGTTCACTGCCAGACAAATCTCTCGTTATGACCAAACGACACCTATTGTTTGAAAAGCGTCGCCTTTCGTCTGATGAAGTTCGCCCATTGCCTGAAAGCTCGTCTATCATCGTCCATTATCTGAAAACCGTCGCTCCTCAAACGTCGCTCATAGCCCGACACCCGTCACCCGCTCGACACCGGCGTCCTCTATCTATCAATCACGTGAATACATAAAACGTTTAAGTTCAATAATCTGTTGTGTATTTTTGTTATCAATAAATGTAACTTGAATGTGACCTCCATTAGCTTTACAGGTACACGTTGGTTAGATATATTTTTGTTTAAAAAATGCGTTTATTTTTCATTTGTACTAATATTCTTGCAGTTTCATAGATTTTTTGCTAAGTACATGTTTCTTTAGTTATGAACATAAATGTTTTGATACTTAATAAGATGCATGAAGCAAAAATATTTAGTTAAATTCATCAGTATTCTTCTTACAAGTGCTGTTTAATGAAAATTTTGTTTAAATGTACTCTAATATTTGTTTTAGATTTATAATTGTATGAAGCTGACCGTTGTGATATTCTACAGAAACCTCAATAGAAATTTCTAAGCGTATGGTGGATGCACATTTTTTTTCTATCGAATGCAAATAGATCAAGACTTCAAGTATAATAAATAATCAGATATTTGTAATATTTCCAGTGTTATGTATTAAAGATAAATTTATGAGGATATCTATAGCAATATTGTATATTGTATAAGATAATGTAAGAAGTTTTGTTCGACATGTAATTAATATTTCTCAAACTTGTAAAATGTTTCTTAATTTTTAGTCAACACACTTGTTGTTATTTTTTAATCCTTGTTTGTGTTTAGTGACAAATAAAAACTGAATTGATATAATTTCCAAGTAATGTACCAATAATAAGGATTATTATTATTATACAAAATTTGATTGTTGATTGATTGGAAAATTCGCAATATTCTTATGACCATTAGACCATTTTAGAATAACATTTTTTTTCATCGATTTGTGATGAACTTTCCATAAAATAACTTTTAATTTTCAGTTGCCATTTTTTCTTGCTTAATACCGGTCAAAGTTTTGGATACTTCCGACATCGTTTCACTGTTTTGTTTTATTAAAGTTCGCGTTGGATAATCAGTTTAGCAAAGTAATACTTTGCTTTGTTATTTTTAAGAAAGTCATATACTAAAAAAACTTACATATACTAGAAAACTTGTATTGTTTATTTGGGACTTTATCTACCATCCTTTTCCATAAAAAACACTCACTGTATAGATATATATTATTTTTCCATTTGTGCGGTTGGTTATGGGATTATTTGAAAAATGACTCACGTTATAATATTTTTGCTAAAGCATTTTTATAATTGGAAAAATCGAATATCACTACGTGTGTGCCACAGTATATACACGAAGCCTATGTACAATGCAAGGTTTATTTGAATGTAAATCTTTGTCGTTAGTTATTTTGCCATTCAATATGTAAATATTAAACTTGAGTAATGAAAAAATTTCATCAGTACATATTACTTCCAAATTAACTTTGAGAGTGTTGTTTCTTGCTGATGTGAATTAATAGTATTTTTGTAACTTGTAACTAGGATTTTAGATATAGTATATGACATAAACTAGTATATAAGTACGTATCATATGTGCTTCCACATGTTTATATACAATTAAAAAGAAATAATGTGATTTGAGTAGAAAACAACGTTGTATAGAATACGGTATAGTAACTAGTGCTTCCAATATGGTTTTTTTATCTAAAACTTAATAAAAATTTTACTCTCTCGACTAGTGTATCATTCTGAGAATGTGTTCGTTTGTCACATTTCGAAACACAAAGTGAGATAATAAGTGTAGTTATCGATCGTCTAGTGTTTAAGTATGGTTATACAAAACTACTGTAAATATTTTCTTTTATATTAATAAAAGTGCCAGACTGTATGGATTTCAACATTTGTTTTTTTTCTTATTTACACATTTTTCTCTTTTTATCAACCATATTATTTATTACGACAATATGTGTATGTGTTTAATTCTTGGACTATTTTTCGTATTAAAATAATAGCAAATGAACGTGCAAATCCAGTATGTTGAGTCGTCAATTCCAACAAACTCAAACTGGACTGAAATCCTACCAGAGGTCGCGCGTAGTTGCGTTTCTGTTCTTGACGAAGATATGCTAGTAGCCAACCACACCTCCAACCTGAAGTGTTACATTTAGGGTTTATATTACGTAACCTACTTAACAACATATTGCTTATTTGTAATCGACTTCTTAGCTCGTATTTTGAGGGAAAAGCCATAAATTACCGATTTTAACATGCACAAATATTGTCTTTATATAGTTTATCCTACGTATCATATTTTCATTAGTTTATAGTTAGCTTACACCTTAACGGAGTCATTTAAGTCTTGGCACCTTATCAATTAAGGGAAATAAAACACAGGAATTCAATAAAACATAAATGTATATGGTAGCTTTACAAATATAATTTTATTAACTCATCACTTACAGCTGAAGGTGTAAGAATGCCTAAATCGGTGAACAGTAAAGTTATATATGATGGTGGGGTATAATCTACAAGGGGATGCTGCTTCGACAGATCTGCTGATTTGAGCACACTCGAGAGGTACTTGAATTCATTGGGCAAGTCTTGTTGGTTGAGAGGATATATTCTCGAGAATTTGAAGCTCTCTGTGAGGACGTAGACTGGTTTCTTTAGTTGTAATGCTGACATAGCAAGGCTGTATGTGCCAATCTGTAAAAATATAACAATTATGTCTAAGTTTTAAATCTTCTTGACTGCATTTCATTGTATATTTTTTTCTACTATTTATGTTTTTTTTTACGTCAGGAAAGCCCGGAACGGGTATCTTCCGCCACGAGGCCGACGGAAGGTTATGTCAGATTCCAACTTCGGATGATAAGTGGTCACAGCCAACGGTGGACACCTGTAACCACTTCTTATACGGAGAGCAGAAGACTTAATTGTTGATCATAGATGTTTTGCTACTCATAACGGCTAAGGCGATTGTTTTATTTATAAGTGAGCTGGCTTCTGTAAGCTGTCATTTATCATGTTCATCATGTGGCAGCTTCATGCTCAAAATGGGTATGGCAGTGGTAAGTACCTGGTTGAACCATATAAGCTTTACCTCATGAATAAAGTATGTAAGAGAGATCTAAGTTTATTTTTCACAAGGCTAAACAACACTAGTTTTATTTGTAAAACATGAGTCAATAATATATGTGGTTTGGTTCATACCTTGTTGATGATGCCACCGCTCTCGGTGACTCCTTCTGCACCGATCATGACGATATCGACCAGCTCCAGCATATAGCCCACTGCAGAGTCCAGAACCAGTGTCGCGTCTACGCCTGCAGCCTCCAGCTGCTTATGCATCAGTTCCCTAGGAGCACATATGGAATACCTCTTATATATTAGGATTTGCTGTTTTAAACAGGGTTGGGCAATGTCTTACATCAGCAAAGTAAGATCAGTAGATACTGAATTCTCGTGGACTACAGACCTGGACTACTGGAACAAAGCAATATACTTTTTGAAGTTTGCCTGAGATTTTTACCACACTGTCTTATTTTTATTTATTTAGATGCACCATCAACTTATCTCTATACATTGGTAATTATTTTAACAATTACTTTGGTGTTCAGTGTGACTCACCAGTACAGGTATATACAATATACATAATTTTTACGAAGTGCAAGTGTTATAGCAGCAGTATACTATTAATGTATTTTAAGCGGTATGTTAAGATTAATTAACATACCCTATAAAACTAAGATTAATTAATGGATACAAGTAGGACTGCTGTTTTGTATGAAATTATTTAAAGATGTTAGTGAGAATAAGTGACCATATAAATTCAATGGCCTACACACTTAACAGCCACCTTTATATAAAAAACTAAAGGTTTCTTATGCAACATCTCCCTGGAAATATTTACATTTAATGAATTTCTACATCAGTAGTCTGAAGCTAGTCTACTAAATAACAATTCTAAAGGTTTTCCTTGGAATAGATTAGGGACATCTTTTAATACGAACATTGTGAACAAATAACTAAAATGTGTCTCTGTTTCCAAATAAGGTTAAAAAGTTAACCGGAAAAATGATAGCAAACTAATTCTGTGGAAAGTAATAGACATCATAGACAAAATGAACTCACCCACTATTATCGGGACATGACATTGTGACATAAACTTGAAACCGTGTGTTTGTTTTGGCAGCTTCTAACATTGCTTGCAGCACAGCTCTTGATCTGGAGTGGGTCAGAATTTTCTGCAGAAACATAAATAATACACATTTTATTCATTTCTTATTCAAATTTAATCTCCCAACTATAAACAGTAGTAAACAATAAGTCTATATTTTCAATAAAAGCATAATCATAATATTTCAAACAAAACCCATGACTACATTTTATTTTGGATATAAATGGCTTAAGTGAATTAACGGTTCCCACATTTTATGTGACATGAACAGATAATTAAATCCTGATATTTATAAAGCAGAAATAAGGAAAGAAATAAACTTACACATCCATCGGTAATAAAGGGCAGTGCTTGCTTTGCTACCTTCCCCCGAGCTTCGAGCAGAGTTTCCAAGAATATTCTTCCACGCTGCAGCATAATTTGTTCACATTCCTCAAATAACTGTAAAAGAAATAATAAAAAAATAGTAATTAAATTAAGAATAATATTATATAAATCACTAAGCCTAAACTATTCTATCACTAATATATTTTTAACACATTACCTTTAAAAGACAATAAATTACCACTGCTTCAAGAGCAGACGCTCAATGAGAGTTTGGAAATATATTTTGGTAACTAGTTTTTTGTAATATTATATTCCTTAAGTGTAAATACTATTCTTAATTGTAAATATCATATGAGATTATGAATTTATGATACTATATAGATAGATTTTATGTTCATCTTTTTTATGTGAGAAGACTAGCAAACAAACATGCAAGATGTTAAGTAGATGTTAGTAGTAGATGTTAAGTAGTCTTTGTAATGTGTATGTAACACAACATACATCAACCATGACCAAATTCCCATTTGATATTGGGTTGCTTTCTTTTTTATTGTGAAAGAGTAAGAAACAGGCATGCGGGCCACCTGATGTTCAGTGGTCACTGCAGCCCATGGACAACCACGTCCAATCTCAGATAGAACAAAATTTCTATTTAAGGATGGACACAAAGGCGTTCCTACTCTTGAGGACTAAGATGGTCGGCTGCACTAATGTGTATCCGGCAACCACACCTCCCCAACCGAAACACAAAACATGAAGAACATGTTGCTTTACGGCAGGTTATGAGGGTGGCGGTGGTGCCGCCCCAGGCAAGCTCTAACAGCACTACCATGTTTAAACTTTTGCTATTGCTGTGGACTAAATTAGTAGTGTAACTTCTTAATGTACTCAGCAACCATACCTCAGCTTCATATGTCTACAGTACAACTATCTTTTATCACCAACTACAAAGTCTAATAAGAATGATTATTGACCCAAATAAGTATTCTCATAGGCAAAAGTAACTGTGATATCTAGTAAACCACTCTTAGTATCTATCTACCTTTAAATATATGGTCCATACCTTCACATCAAGTTTGGCAAATGTGATGAACCGCATAAAGAGCTCACATCCTGAAGATATGGCAGTGACGGGTTGGTCACAGTGTCGCATTGCATCCACTGCTAGCTGCAGGTTCAAGTCTAGCTCCCGCACTGTGGCCACTGTTAGTTACATATTGCATAAATTATATTATTGAATTACAAACAGGACAGTTGCTTGTAAAAGCAGAATTTAAGATATATATATATATAAAGAGTGAATATCTTTGAAGCTTGAGTACATTTTAAACAATCAAAAAAGTTAGTTGAATTTACAGTAGTTTTCATGTTGTAGATAATAAAAATACCTTCGCGAAAATTTCATGGTTTCATAACATTTACAATAATTTGCGTCAGCAAGCCTGAAGACACAAGCTAACCTTTATAATTTTCTATGACAGTCAACAAGGTTTTGATAGCAGCAATTCCGGCCGATACATCCTCCTCTTCCTGAAGGATTTTTAGAAAGATATCTTGAACTTCTGGAAGTAAAATCATAATTATTTTATAAAACTTCCAAAACAATCACTTGTCAATGAAAATTATTGTTAACATATGTACGCACCTTCTTTCTTCATTATGAATGTATTATTATATATTTGCTTTATAACACTAATATCTTACTTATTTCTTTATTCTATAAATATGTTTTCCTCATACTGCAAGGGTTTACGTACAAATAAATATTATGGTTGTAACCTGCAAGCCCAAATTAAATGACAATAGATACAATATTTGCAAAGTCAATGCAGGAAAGTGACATTCAGAAGGATTTGAAATTTGACAGTGACATTTGAATGTAAACTCTACTTTACAGTATAAGCGTAAACAATTGTATTTGATTTATTAATTTTAATGAAAAAAATATCGGGTTAGAACATAAAATAAACGAATGTTTTTCATTATGTATAAATTGTACGATACTAATTAAATATCTACCAACTTACCTACTTGAAGCGTGAAGAATCGCGGTCTTTGCAGAATATCCAACTGATGGACGAAGGCGATTTAATTTTGCTCCTACGCACCTGTATCAGTAGATCTTCACATAAAACAGAAATTATCAAAGATGGTAAACTTATATTTAGTCAACCGTTGTCAAGATAAGTGACCACTAGTGACTAAATTAATACAAGATGATATCCTTATAAGATTATTTAATAGTTTTTTCTCTTATCGGTGTTACTTTTTTCAATGAATTAATGTGAATTCTTTGTCTTCACGTTTTAAAACAAATGTACAAAAATAAATACCATTTCAATATGTTATTCAATTAAATTTATTCATATAGATACAAATAACATCATACTTTATGAAAAAAAAATGAAATGATTCATTACCTTTCATGTACATACAATAACGCGCTGTATACGTGTATTATTTATGATACTTAAAAGACGAACATTGAATATTAGGAAATTCTTCACTAACGTACTTGAAGACGGAACTTGTATCAACGGGTAGCGGATATGTGGTAAATGAGTAACCTTCTTAAATTATTTTAATTTTCTTAAAACATTTAAACACAGCAAAGTCACGAAAATGCGGTTGGAACTTTTCGCAACGTCAAATAATTGGTGGAAATGTTGCAAAGATCATGCTGTGTGGCGAGGGAAAGTCACGGTCAGAGATTTACCTCGCTGGGTAATGGGTATGCCCCACGGGTAGTCGAATGGCAAACTCGCGCCAGTGCACCGTCTGCACGTACACTGTATATCGTTAATATCTTATAAGGAAGTGTTGTTCTGTTACGATTGTCGGTATCGCCGTTCACAATAAACATGGGCAATTCCGCATCTCTAAAATTAAATGACAAAAAGAAATGGCAGTAAGTTTAAACTAATATTAATTAAAATTTTTGATAATAACCGGATTTAAACAGATCCATTTAACAATTATATGCATGGCGTGCTTAATTCAACATTGTATTATGTTTTATGACGAACACTATATGTATGTATGGAGTTATTAATTTACATAGTAGCTGTACTTAATATACAAAGTCGTTTATGTGCACTACATATGTAAAGATGTTTAAGAGTAATTAAGTATAAGGAAATCAGATGTGGTATATGTATTATAATTCATGCTTATCACGTGATCGTCATTAATATAAAAGACTCACATTTAGTAATTTGAACAAATGATAACAACAAAGTTTTTTTTAAACTGTATTAATCTGATTTACGAGGTTCTAAACATTACAAAAATTAGCAAAAATAATTGTATGTGAAAAAAAAACTTCATTAAAAAATGTAACAAAGTTAGAAGACTAGTAAAAAACGTATTTACTTTATTTGAGAAGCAAACGAGCATGCAGACCACCTGATGTTAAGTAGTTGCTGTCCATAGATATACACGTACAACCACAAACACGACCGAAATCTTACTCGAGCTTGAACGTAGATACGTTGCTATTCTTGAGGACTAAGATGGTCGCCTCGCTTAAAAGTTAAATGATCTGAGAGTACACGAACATCCATGTCCTTATTCAAACAGAAACAAAGTCCTATCGAAGTACGTAGAACCATTACTAGTCTTGAGATATTTTTTCACCTTAATCAGATCGCCGATCAGCCGGCAATCACACATTTCCACCTGAAACATATAAATAAGATAAAGGCGGATCATGATAACAGCGGTGGTGTCACTGCAAAAAAACTTTAGTTCTACTATGTATCTATGTATATAGAACATAATACATTTTTGTCAATAAACCTGTGACTTTACTTTAAACCCTTTTTACGCTTCTATAAGAAAAAAATCTGTACGTTATAAATAAAATTATTATTAAAAAAATACGTGATCGTGCGAGTTCACGTTTATAAAAGTTTTTAGTGGTGAAAACAAAACGAATACATTTCCTTTTATGTAAGATAGTTACTTAACATTACGGACGCCTGGTAATACACGTTAATAGGACAAGGATCCTAATATTTTCATGAAATTTTAGTATCAAAGGAGGTTTCGGTCAATGGCGCCCATGGACATAATTATGTACACAAGTCCATATAAAACAGGAGTCCCACCAAAAGTTCTTCCCTGGTGTGTTTCAACTTCTGAGGACCAAAAAGTGTCGACTGTAACCACACTTTTCTATCGAAATAAAAGAACTACTTTATTTTCTAGTAATGGATTAGGCGGTGGTAGGTCGAATCGCATCGATTATACTACCTTAACAAGCTTCATTTTGAGGAAAAAATCGTGGCTACACTTGAGGATTTTTCTAAAAGTCCAATATAGTGCTTATAATATAAATATCCCGAATTTATTTAGATATACGTTAGCATCTATATTTCGTTACCGTACATACTACTTTGCACAGTCATTTTGGAGTTAGTCATGACATCGATAATGAAAATTCAAATAAAAAACATCAATGTCAAACAAAGTATTGGTCATTGTTTGTTATTAGTTACCTATCAGAAACGAAACAGAAATAGCATAAAACATTAGTTTTAATACATTTACTCACAGACCGTAATAGTTCTAAATGGTTTTCAAGTAATTCATTTACAATTTGTCCTTTGTTCAGTTTGAATGACTACATTTTCTTAACTATTTATGTAAATAAAACATTTCTATTCATATCTAGACTAGCACCTAAATTATACGTTTTTTAAGCATGAACTATAATAATATTACAGGGCTTAAAGACTTTGGCTAAGTGCAAACGTCATGCAATTTTAGCATTTCTGTTGCAGATCAGTGTTTATCGAATTCACATAGGTACTGTTGAGTGGACCATGGTGGTACTAAGAAGCAAATACATGGAAAACATCTATTTACGAACTCAGATAGAATTTCTGTCCTGTTTGAGCTTCGATGTCGATGCCTGTGGGTTGAAGCGGTCACTTAGCATCAGATGGAATATCCACCCGTCTATTACTCTCTATATAAGACGTAGTGGCCTATTACGATGAGATGGGATGCCTTTAGAAGTACATAATTGCTTGTGACCACAAAAATTACACTGTCATGCTACAGAGACAGGTTGAAAATGAATACAAGTCTATCATTAACATGATGAAGCAATGTACCTGAATGAAAGAGCTCGACTTGCGCTTGTACTCGTAGCTACCGTGACGAAATAGCAACACTTCCAGAGCCTAATCATACCTAGGCATAGAAAGTGTTAATGCGAAATATATGACCAGGCTGATAGAGAAAGTGCCCTTGACAATATTCACAAAGAAAGATGCAATTTGCCTCTTTCGTAATATTTACGAATGGGTTTATTTATCTGTGTACATAAAACTAGCGTTAATATGTGGCATTATATTCGTATAATGCTTAGACGCCTTTTATAAAATTAATATCAATATGTTTTTCGAAAAATATTGTTTTAAAATACTCTTTTAAACTTTTATCAATAATTGTTTGTGTTCATTGCTAAGTTCCAACATAATATAGTGTGATAACACATAGTATATAACGATGCCAGAGGTACAGGCACCCGGTGTATATATTTTGGATTTAATCAGTACTTTTCGTTTTAAAGCATTACAAACAAATAATCAAATGGACCACTTTTCACATTTATATAATAGTAGGGATTAAGGAATAGCTTAAACTAGATACAGGCAATTGTGTCAAGGTGGAATTTAAGATATCTACTACAACTTTTGAATGTTCATGAACTCACCGCCCGCTAATATCTTATATATCGCAGACAAAGCCGTAGATTAATGCTTATGTTCTATAAGCCTAAACCTTCCATGTCACATAGTTATTGAGATTAATGTTTGTGACAGACAGTAAAATTCTCAGGCGACTTTCTATTATACTACGAGTAGGTACCTACTTATCTGATATGTGTATACTAATATTATTGTGTGGTGTACACGCGATATTTGAATTGCGTCTTTGTATTCATTCCAATTAACTTTATGGTATATAATAACAATTTTTATCTCTTCTATTGCGGTTCCGTATTAGTTTCAATATAACGTGCCTTCTACTAAATATATATAAAATACGAAGACGAAAAAAGCGGCCTTAACAATAATAATACGCGTAGGTGTAGTTACAAATATTTATGGACTTACATATCTAGTATAGTACTGCTACGCGTATTTTATCACTTTAAGGCTGCATTTTGTATACGTCTGCATTTTTGTGTTTTATTCCATGGCGTAACATATTATTGTATTTTATATTAAAATTAGTTAGTGGTTCTTTCGTTATGACGAGATATTCCGGTCTACATGAATTGAGGTTAGCCATAAAGACGTGAAAACTTGAATAGTTGTTTTTGTAGTTTTGGAACTTTGATGAGTTGCAAAAACTGTACCGCATTAAGTGAATTGTACTTCTTTTGGCTACAAACCCTTTAAGCAAAATTTTTGGATACATGTTTCCCACAAACAAAAGGCATACCTTAACACTCTACTCTAATGCGAATCGAGAGAAACGTGTTAGTGGCTTATCAGTTTGCCAGGTGTTTTCAAAACTGGGTCTCCAACAAGGCTTAACGATTGATTGATTGATTCAATTGCTTACTGATATCAATTGGAACAGTCTGCTAGACGTGCCCTCCAAAGCACGGACACTTGCATTAAATCATCCATCATTAATATGACTTAATAGTCACCCATCCACCTCCCGACCGTACTTTCCGCTGTTTTATTATGGCATTAAATATACATACACTTCGGGGCAATATATTTACTTACTTTATTAAATAGGTTCATAAAATATTTATTTATTAAAATCCAAAATAATATTTGTCATAAATCCTGCCAAACGGAAAACATAAATAATAAAGCTGACACGAATAAACGCTCACATCAAGCTAATACAATAACATGGCTGTGTCAACATATCCTACCTAGCAATTTGTTATAGAGCTTAATTCAGGGTCGTGACACTCAGAAATAAGGTCTCGCTTTCATGCATGTACATACACATGATAGGTATCTACACTACATCATAAATTATGTATCGTAATAACGTGCTATTAACAATTTTACTGCAACGCTCATATGAATATGTACTTACTTACAATCAGGTCGGTGTTTTGGGAGGCGGTACTAAATTGGAGTTTATTTGACTAAACTGAAGATACACCCATAATTTACTGAAGTATTGTATTTTCTGTGTATCGTCTACGAATACACACAAGTCATGTCCGCCCCCAGTCTTGTAGCATCAACGTAAATACAGAACATTTGTTCGCCCGAAATCCATACAGATTTGTCACTACAACACAGGTGTGTACGAGCCGCAAGCGCGTTGCGTCGCGCATTACACAGTGTTGTAGCTGCAGGGAAAGTGTTAAAAAAATTAATACCAAATCCTAGTATCTTTTGAGGTTAGTTTCAAACAGGGCTAATTCTGACAGAAATAATGATTGAAGAAAAAACTACCTTTTTTATGTACCAATTTTTTATACCGTGTCGATTAATTTAGAAGTACAATTTTCCACTAGTTTTACTGTCATATCAATTGAATTTAATTATGATTACCTTTCGAATAAAATAATGAATCATTTTTACGTATGTTAATAAGTTATTAAAATGTATTTAATCGCATTTATTGCAATAAAAAATTAGTTAAAATAGAATGCCATATCTTGGCAGGGCGAATTTTGCGCGCGCTATGTCTTAGGCGCGCCTTAGTATCTTAGGTAAGTTTTTTTTATGTGAGAAGAGTAGTAAACGAGCATGTAAACTATCTGATGTTAAGTAGTCGCAGCCCATTCACGTACAACCACAAACACGATCGAAATCCTATCTGAGCTCGAACGTAGATATGTTGCTACTTCTAAGGATGGAAAATGAAAATTGACGGCAGATTAAGAGGGCGGCGGTGGTACCTCCCAGGTCGAACCATAGTTCTCCCATCTTTAAATTATAGCATAATTTAAATATTTTAATATCCTAGCCCCAATACTTCAAAATCTAGATTTGTTAATAATGTAAGAGATTGCATTAAAATTACCTAAATTGCGTATGTAGTTTTAGTATTATTTTGAAAAAATAAAACAAATTAACACTAGATATTTTCCTTAATCCAACTTAAATAGTACAAAATATAAATGTATGATACAAGTATACAAATACCGAAATCCAATAAAGAACATTTTATCCGTTGGACTATTGAAATAACAAATCCTTTTAGATCAAAGCTTTTCGTCAACAAAAACAGCCTTTGAAGTGTATTCATGCAAGAAAACGTTTATACGAGAATTACTTTTATTGATTTTTCATTGTTTATTTCATTGAACGCCCATTTCATTCGAAGAAATATAATTCTGCGGTAAATGTTATTCGTCAATACAATGTAAGTTGTGACGTAGTTCATTGTACCTACTAGGAACACCTTACATTATGAGGATACATAATACATATTATACCTTTGTTCCTTATGATTATGCCATGCCATATGTTAATGCCAATTTTAAAGATTTACGAACATAGTATTATAGCCAGAATATTTGTGAACTGGTAGACTTTTACTGGTTATCAAATATTCATTCAATAGTTACACTGGGAAGGTATCATCGTTGCCGTCGTCATAATCCGTTGTGAAGCAATTCTTGTGCTGCGTTAGGGGAGGTGCAGTTGCTGACTATACCTGCAAGCGAGGAAACCTCAGGAGTAGCAACTAGTATTTATGCTAGAGCATACAGGATTCCAGTTCTAATGGAGGTATATCTGCAGTAAATACTTAACGTTAGGTGACCTGTATGCTCGTTTGGTAAGATAAATTCGATTCTTGCTCCTTAAAAGGAAAAGGGATATTATAGGATCATAACTTCGTTATCCGTAGGTCTGTCAAGAACTTTTTCATCAGAAGCGTTTGGATATAACAAGTTCAAAATAATATCAATTACTCAGGTGCGTCTCCCTTGGTAAAAAAGTTATAAAAACAATTTCTAAGTCAATGCAATAAAGAGATACGGCAGTTTATGTTCATTTTGACGGAATCAGGTCCTATAGTTTATGTTAAACTAGAATCATGAAAATTGGCAAAATGCTGTTTCATTGTAAATAAAAGGAAACTTCGGAAATCCTAAATTTGTAATTAAATCTAAAAAAAACATATTTAACGGAATCATCAGTTCGGGAATCTGGCTCTCAGTTAGTCAGTTTTTTTTAATCTTAGCGTCACTTACGAGATATGAGTTAAAGTTGTAGATCAAAGTGCATGTTCGCCCTTGGCCTGATCTTGGTCGTGCGACCCGCGTGATGGCGTCATGATTTTATATTTACTTATCATTCCATACTTATGTTTTGTATCATACATTGATTATACATAAATATTATTGTTTTTTATTCGAATATGATGTACAATGAACTTAGATCAAGTCAATCCTTTGAAGATATCCATGGGCTGCAATGACTATTTGAAAACAGCGTGCATACTCCTTTTATTCTCTTCTCATAAAAAAAATCTCGATAAAGTTTCAATAAATTTATTTTCAACTCTTTGGGTTTAGTTACAATGCAGAATAATCTCACCCTCATTTCACCTGTTGAACTATGAGGTGTTATACTAGTGAAGTCGAAAGGCGACGCCGGGTATAAGGAGCTCAGGAGCCAGGAATTTCCCATTATGCTAATATTTACATATACGATATCAGGTTACTTAATGTGACCCCATGATAGCTTTGATTTGTAATGAGTTTCGTTACAAGATAAGTGTGATCCGAACGTATTTAAACAGATCACCATCTTTCGACCTTCAGTCGTCATTAAGAGTTTGCAAGGGCTACTTAGCTCTATATAGCTTAATCGACTCTAACAAATGTTAGTTTTCATATTATAAAATTATTCTTCAAAAATAATGAATTATTGATTGTTTCTTATTTGGATGATCTATTGTAACAGAAAGAAGTTTAAATATTTTTGATCTGTGATATTCTCGATCTCTGTTTATTCGAAAATGGAATTTATCTTACGCAAAGCGAAGTCAAACAGTAATATTGACGCACGTCAAATGAATGGCGCGGTTGACGTTCACAGCCTCAAGCATAAGCGGTAAGTTTTATATATCGGTTTAAGATATTTTGCAATATCTAAAATACAGAACAAAATTAGAACGAATTATTCCTGACAAAATGGGTCTTTTAGAGATAGATATTTTTTGTCTATGTCATAATAACTTGGAATATAGAGAATATGTAGAAGTTTCCAAATGGATTTGAGCATAATATACATATATATGATGTATTCATAAATACCTGTGACGCGATGTATTTTTATGTCCTATTCGTAGGTACGGGTAGAAACACGTGGAGCAGTGTAATGATCACTTTGGCGGAGAAACCTATTATAGGCAAACCGTCTGTAGAATGTTTTCAAATATTTATCGGCTTATGTTTATCGACAACAGCCGGGACCGTCCACTTAAGGTCCACTTAAGGTGGAAGGTGGCTTCCGAAGCTGGAACGCACATGAAATTGGCACTATTGAGCATTTATCAACCACCGACGTTGTTTAAATTTGTTGATCCTTTACGATGTACATAAACGTCAGTTACGCTCTTTGCTTTCGCTAAGTACTAGATTACACAAGCATTACAAATTTGTTTGTGAAATATTGCTTTTTCTTGTTGTAAAAATAGCAAACGAGGGTGCAGACCACCTGATGTTAAAGGGCTCCTGCAGCCCATGGTCAACTACGCCCAACATAAAACAGAACAAAAGTCCTGCCTGACATTTATAAGTGCGTTGCTATTCCTGACGATCAGGATAGTTGCCTCCTTTGTAAGTGTAGCCGGTAACCGCACTTGTCCAATCGAAACACAAGAACTGCTTTACGGCGGATTATGAGGGCGTGGTTGTACCTTCACGATCGAACTAACTAACGATTTTCGATATTTAATTAACTTCATTTTAACTGCACTAACGCATTAGGAAGCTACCTGTAATGTTAAATGTAAGGTTTTTTATAAATAAGAAATAAGAAAAACTAAATAAGAACTATTCTATCACCTTGCAAATTGTATTAACATAGCGACATTTTTTCCCATCACGGCCACTTACGCGACAAAATAAAAAGAAATATACATGTTAAGTTGTCTTTCGTTTCGTGTTACTTTTAAAACGTATAAATATCGTTTACTTTACAGGCTTACTGGAAGCAGTCGCTCCTGCAATCTTTAACACCAAGATTAAGTGGTACCCATTTGATCTTATACTCAAAATGTAGTCGCTATGAAAATAGCGTTATTTAAGAACCTAATTAAGCTTGGATTATATAATACGTATTAAGGTTGTAATTAATTTTATGTTCAGTATTTATTATTCATGTATGTAGTTTTGTTTCTTCGTAGTTTTCGTTTTGCTAATTAAAAATAGGCTATCAGTATTTTTTAAAGAAGTAATTGCACGATTAAGTGTTATAAGAATAACTACTTTTTAAACAGAGTTTTCAGATTGAGGTCTGCTAGAGTAATTTTATAAATATGTGTCATTTGCGAATAAGTACTATATAAATTAAGCCACTATATAATTTTTACATGTCATGTGTGTCTAAAAACTAAGTGAGTTAGAACTAAACCATTTCCCTCATTTTTATAATAGGAATAATGAAAAAATCTGATTTTACAAAATGGTAGAACCAGTAAGGTTCGACTAAGTACCTCTGCCACGCTAAGTTCTTGCGATTTGGCGTAAAGTACTGGTTGCCACCCTACTTATACACATACTCCTGAGGTAATGATTATAGTTATCGGAGTAGTGACATGTCAGAACCGACAGGACAATAACCGACTTCACGAGGGTTTTATTCTATTAGGAATTGGTTATATATGTTAATGAGTAACAGTGACCACGTACCATAGGTTGGCAGACAGAGGTGCTATAATAGAACCTTGAAATGCTCCACCATTTTGTAAACTGAAAGATCGAACTCTATTTCCAGATAGATAAGTATGGATTGTAGCTGCGAGCCAAGTGGCCAGTGTCCCGTCCGCGCTCTACTCTCGCGTAGGTATGCCGTAGAGCGCTGTAGACCGTAGTACACGTAGCGCGTAGACCATGCCCAAAATGTATATAAATATAATATACTAAACGTATACGGGACTTCAGAGGTGTTAATTAAAAAAAAAGATATATTTTAACGCAGGACCCTTGATACAACGTAACAAGATGTGTCTAGATCTTGTCTCAGCCTAAAAACTAAAAATAGTTTCGTCAAAGTTTCAAGGTTTATATTTACGGGGGTTTTACATGATGGTAACAAATGGACAGACAGACATTTTTTTCTATTTGGTCTCTATATTCATAATAATGACTGTTACAACAACAACAAAAGGTATTTTTTACGTATAGAGAAGAAAATCAATGAATTTGGCAAAACAATCCATATTTATTAATATTTATTCAAACCTACAGAAAAACCGTCAATTATAATTATTGAATATGGCAGAAAAATAAAAATGAGCCGCTTAAATCGGCGGGTGTAAAAGTCTCAAGATATTAAATAGAGGATACATAATTATATCGAAGAAAGTTTAAGCTTATATTTATAAATAAAAGGTAGTGGTTTATTATCTGTAAAATTTAAAAATCTGCATATAAATATTTGCTTTTTTTTCAAGTCAGAGTTGTAAAATAGTTGCAAATATTAAAAAAAATACTTGTTTATATAGTATGTAGTTAAATACGTATTTAAACCTAATTAACCAATATTACTTAATTTGTATTTACGAGTATATGGGACATTACCATAACATGAAATGTAGTTTAAAAGAAAACCCACTCATTTGGTCATTGACTTTATTCTATTGAGTTTGCACATAATTTATTATGCGGTTCCTTGCATTTTATCAACAGGAAGGTAATTGACCTGATATATAGTAATAGAGAAATAATTTAATATATCGTATCGATGAAATGAAAACATCTCACCACAAGCTTTTTGGATTTTTTATTATGAGAGATACTGCAAGATGGGGTCAACGCCATCTGTTATCGAGCGGCCGCAACCGGTTACTGCGGTTCGTATCTATGTTATCGCTGAAAAATTTTCCTGTTTTCCCAGGAGCGAGACCGCGATGAGCCCAGCGCCCCCCTCGCAGCGTGACATAAGTAGCGCACCGTTCGGCGTCGCTACACAGTCGCTCGCCGCCAGTGGAGGAAAGAGTGCGTACGACATGGAACGCGATCGTATCGGAATGTGGGGCTCCGGGGACGGAACGTCCAACAGCCGTCTCTCGGGACTCGACCGCCTGAAACATCCCGGACTCAATAAGGTTAGTGGCACAATCGATGCAGTTTGCACTGCTTCAGATCGATGACCGCACGTAATTCGGTTAGGTCATGGTTTCACGACTTGCCGAGCGGAAGTATTCGTTGTTACCGCATATCGTGTCATCTGGACGCAATCCGATTTGCTCACATCTACGTTTATAATATCTTCAGTAACACTGCGACTTAAATAACATCGGTTATGCATTATAATGCAAATGTTTTGAACTTTACTCGCCGCGTCAAAGTTCACGCGGTGACAGGTTTGAACCGATGTCAACAAACTTTTTGTTTCTCGTATTTTTGACACTGATTTGTTTGTGACGTCGCTCAAGGCCACCTCGCGCTTGTTATTAAAAATTAAATACTTTCACATGGATCTTAGCAAACTTTAAAACATATTCCGGTATAATAATGAGTTAATTTAAAAGGATTGATTGTCCGAAAGAAAAAGTATTTAAGCATAATATAAATATAGACATAAAAAGAGAGGAAAAATAATAAAAAATCTGCAATAGGCCATATCACTTACGTATAAACTAATTCGATTCTCAAGTGTTTGAAATAAGTAATCGAACCGGTGGTACCTTGTATCGTACTTACATATGTGTATGTACAAATACGAAGAAATAAAACCCGAGTCGGTAAATCGATAAGCTTGTGGCATTACTACACACTTAAGTTCCCTTTGACAAGTCTCCATGGAAGTGTGTATTGTCTTGTGCGTGGCAGGGGTTCAAAAAGGGGTTGTGTAATGTAAGAATCGACTACTCTGAAGCAATCCATCTTTTTCTAAACCGTCGCACACAATATTATCCTGTATTTTAATCTAATCTACTACGTATTTAGATACAAAATTGAGGTGTATTTTGTTTAAAAAAAAATTGTATACGATTTATTATACAAAATATTTTCTGTCGATTCATTTAAATAAAGTCGTAAAGGGAAAACGTTTGTAATAATGACATTGCGGAAATCCATAAGTTACTTAGTGTGTTCAAACTAGTTTTGTATTAAATAGATTAAGAGCATACCTGTTTTTCCAATCTTGACATAACGTTTTATTAACATTAAATTTAAATTTATACGTTCTTTCTTTATTATAAATTATAAAGATGATTTTAACTTTCAAACTATATTAAGTAATAAAAAGTAAGTATGTGTTGTCCGTATTATAATTACTACTTCATACTTGAGTAAAACTTATCTTAGACAGCAATGACGTCTCAAAATGAATAGAGGTATAACGCAATTAAACACAATGCAAGATTGCAAAATTTGTACGGTTCAAAAGGGGAGGTACTACCGGCAAGGCATTTTCAAAAAAGATGTATTTATCAATGCCTTCTCAATCTACTTTTAGAGCTGTGGAAACTGTCTGTAGGCCACTGTCTGTCTGTCTTATATTATCCATGATCCTTTGCGGTTGATCAGACCAAATATTTATAAAATGTACATATATGACATAAACACAAAAATACTACAATTTATAGAGCAAATACGAATGGTAATTATGCGTATTATATGAAAATGCAAAATCATTCAAGATTCCTACTTCTACAATCAAGCAGTCATGTTTAAAATTATAAAATCGATACTATTGATAAAACACTTGACACCTATGCTTGTGCCCGTTTATAAATACGTAATGTAGAGTTGCGCTTGATAGGTACGCATTTCTTGATAATTAGTAAGAATAAAAACTCGTTTTTTATTATAATATTTTTTTTATTTTATTTATGTGTATTATTATGTATACATGTTTAAGTGGGGACGATTTGGCTATAAATGCCGATTTTTAGAACCCTCTCTTCTATTTGCATTATTTCTAGTTTAGATTAGATTAGACTAGTCTAAATATAAACCTTTCAATACAACATTTTGTTTCATGAGTCGTCTCGTCAAAAGGCCAATTTAAATCTGTCAACACAAAGCATTTAATGTGAAAAATATATACAGGTTATAACATAATTTGTTTATATATTTATATATCTGCGACTCTGC
Organism: Phocides pigmalion okeechobee; assembly: GCA_018251015.1. NCBI lineage: Eukaryota > Metazoa > Arthropoda > Insecta > Lepidoptera > Hesperiidae > Phocides > Phocides pigmalion. Next base: position 31,271 of record DWON01000113.1, read on the forward strand.
GTAGTTTTGGGAAATTGAGTATTAGAGATTTTTTAAAGAGATTTTTTTTCATGTTGGAAAAATAGAAAGCAACCGTGCAGGCTACTTGCCGTTAAATAGTGTCTGCCGCCCATGGACATCTGCGTACAACCTCAAACAGGACGTTGCAACTCCTAAGGACTGAGCCGGTTGCTTCGCTTATAAGTGAAGCCGATGACCGCTCCTCTTCAACCCAAGCAACAGAACTGTTTTAATGGTTGATTATGAGTACCTCTTCTTCTCTTATGAGTTCTTGTTGTACTGTTGGGCTACCTCCTTCTAATTCCTTTATAATCGATATTTTATTTTCTCTGTGACGAACGAACATAAAAAGATTTTGATATCTTAACGAGTATTTAAAAAATTATTATATGTTTCATTAATGCAAAGAAAATATTTGTGCTGAGATGTTTATAGGATCTTTGGAATAAGAAATTAGGGGTACTTCGTCTGAATTAACATCGAAATTAAGTATTCCTTAAGACCGTTTTGATGAGTACTCGGATAATTCAAGGCGGCCGTCTCACAATAAAGATTAAAGGCTGTCCTAAAATTGAAGGTAAAATGAATACAACGGAGTTTTCATGTAATTACTTATTCATTAGCCAATTAAGTGACGATTACTTCAAAGGGATCTTATATATATATATCTTATTGTTCAAAAAGCAAAATGTATAGAGAAATACCGAAACAAGGCAAGTGAAATTTAAATGAGGATGACGATTTGAATAACAGATAAGGTTTCTTAAGTTTGCGAGTTCGGGGTCGAACCTAACTTTTGAGAATTTTCGAAGTAATTTTCGTATTGGGAACTTATTATAAGTTTCTTTAACGGCAAAGGAAAATATAAAAGAATAAAAAGGGAAGAAAAATCTACTAGCATAAGAGTTGAGAAATTCTACAAAAACCGTAACAGGGGTCGTATTACCATTTCTTTTAACAATCCTATTTTAAGCTTACAACGAATTACGTGTTCTGGAATACAATTGAAAAGGATATATGCTGTATGAAATTCCAATTCAATCTAAGCATTAATCTTCCTTTCTTTTGATAGCAAATATTAGATTTTAGTTGATTATTTTAAATAACTACCTATTTGTAATATATGTATAAAATATTTACATTATGTAACACAGGACAGTTCTTATTCAACGGTTTAAATGTTTAGGGTAAGACTAAGTTGTTTTGGAAACCTGATTGTGAGGGCATAATTTAATTTAGTAAGATTATTTTGAACAGCTGAAATATTATATGCGATCTGTTTACATAACGTATGACGTTTGTAAAATTATGACGTTTATATATTAATTTATTGTTGTCCTTATAGGTCTGTTTTGCGTGTTATATAAGCAATATTAGTAACAGCGGTAAATACGTTATTAAACTCAGTTATGGACGTCACGGTACGTGAGAATGAGCGCACGTAAAGTTTTATCCTTATTTACTCGTAGTCGCCAGGATCCGTATATGTCAACCTTTATGAGATTTTCTAGTTCTTACACGTTGTTTTTAAGCCTAAAGGTAGATTTATTTATTTGGTTAATAGTATAATCAGTCCAGTTTAATTTATGAGATTCTATAATAATCTGAGCAAAATTTTAGGTTTTTAATTTCAAGAATCTATAAACATATAGCACGAGTGCTTAAACATATTTGAAATATGTTTAGGCACTCGTGCAACCAGAGAATTACTCTATTTTGTGTTATAATTTGAATTTTACGGAGAAATGTAAGGAACAAGTTTTTAGCCACGTGCCGGCTACCTAGGAAACTGAGTAAAATTTATAGCATATTTTCTGAGGTTGTTGTCTGTTTTATGTTAGTATTAAATGCTTGTCCTGGACGATAAATTAGGTCTCAAGAAGTTATTCAAATGTTATAAAAGGTTTTTCTTGTACGAGACAAGTTTCCTTATGGCTTACTTATACTTATGGCTTACTTGTGGCTATGGTTATGGATTTCCTCATATTATCCCAAACACTATACATCAATTATATAGCGTTTCTTGAAACATTTTTCCAAATATAGAAGGGATTGTTACAGACAATATAATAACCAGGGTTTTTATGAGATACGATATGAGCGTCAGGATGACTTATACCATAAGCTCGTCGCTCTACTTGAAAGGATTATTACTGACTCTACTTACACTATAGTTTTAAAGTTCTCTACGATAGATATGTTTTTGAGAACATGGCTTTGAAGTAAGTACGACGCAGCTAGTAGCGATTCTATTCTTTAGTACAAAGAAAAGATAAGTTAAAGAAAAGATAAAAAATTAATTTATTTCATACAAAATGTTATATTGTTAGAAATAAATGTTATATATACAAATGTATGTATATGATGTATATAATGTTATATATACGTAGATCATTATATCATTTTACTATATTTTTATTGATAAGTATCAATAATAATATATAAAATGTTAGTTATATTTTTTTACGAAAATGACCGCCAATCAGCCTATGTAATATCAAACTATGATGATGTTTGCAGTAAGACCTACATTTGGGAATATCAGAATTCCTATAAATGTAGACCTTACTGTCCCACTACTCAATTATGGTGATGGGTTATATTTAACTGTAATTATTAAACAGAAGTAGCAAGCGAACGGATATACCTTTATCAACTTAATAATATACATATGGAACCTTTATCGACTTAATAATATACAAATAGAATTAGAGCTTGACGATCGACCTGAGGACTAAGATGGATGGCCCATGGTAAAGGAAACCGGCAACATTTCACGTTTGCAATGACCAGCTTGGTACTAAATACCTTATGTCGACTGATTGATCTGGTCGGTACAACATATGAACTCAGTCTACGTGTATACAGTACCACTACATCTATAAACTACTATGTGTATACTATGTATATTCGTTAACATAAAAATATTGAGCACAACATTGTTAGATTTCCAATTCTCCGGAATATTCGTTCCTATTTCACATGTCACGCAGCTTAGTGTTTCGGAGAGAAATACGGATTAAGTGGCAAACGTAGAATATTACATTTTATTGTTCGGTACTCCAGTTTCTTGTTCATGTACTGTGGAGTTTCGTAATGTAAATCTTGCGTGATTTTGGAAGGACTGATTTTCTTTGCGAATGAAAATACGAAAACATTTTCTTTTATTTTAGTGTTTTGATTTTAAATACGACTGTGAAGTGGGAAATAATTTTATGAATAAACTACTCGTGTAGTAATATACTGGCTTTTGGATTTTTTTATTTATATACGGTCAGGAAAGATGGTATAGCGTTAGATTTCGTAATGTGATGAGATATTCAATATTGTTGTCAAAATAAATTTATACTTTTATACTCTTAATTTCCGTCAATATTTGATTATAACTTCTGTAGAGTTCATTAAATGCATATGTGCAATATATTGCTACGTGAGTGATACGTAGAGTAGAGTTTGGTATCCTGTCACGTAGTTCTGATTTTCGGAGTTGTTTTCGTATTATAAATTATTCAATTGAAAATTTGACGAAAAATATCGTGAAATTTGTGTACCAATCCGCACTTGGCTAGTGTTACTATAGCTTGAGAGCAAGCAGTGGGCTCATAGTAAGTTAATAATGATAATTATTTCATTTTTTAAATATAGGAGCACATACATACCGCTATACTTTATGAAGCGGTATGCATGTGCTCTTATAGTTCCTTTGAACCACAAAAATCTTATCCGGTGTCCTTCAAGTCTTAACATATATAATGTAATACTTTGTTTATAAAAAAAAAACGTCTTGTGGTAACGTCTGAAAAATAATATGCAGTGGTTGGTTTTTATATTTTACCACAATTATCAAGATTATAATAATATGCATATTGAGATATCGGGTACAAAACTGACACACATGAATGACAACTGTTTAAGGTCCTTCTTAAATAATTAAATTAAAGCTTGTCGAATATTACCTTACAGATGACAGAGACGAATAACTCACGATTCATAATTGAATATTAATCCACATAAGAAGCGTTCCGGATTGAGTTACTTGTGTTGTGTTCAATTTAAATGTGTTTACATTTCCATATAGGAGGCTAAGATAACAGATTATGACATAACTGGAAATGTTTCATATTCCGATAGATCAAATCTACATAATGCCAACCTATCCGTTGTCGCCCGAATTGGATAATCGCGTGATATCACCCACTTGCGGGAACAAAGCCTCCGGAACGCCTCTAGTGCCAATATTCTCGGTATTACAGAACACAATACGGCCTGTTACGATTTGGGTGTAGCTAGCTCTAGGGTGTATACATACTGCTATCTTTTTATCAAGTCAAAATAGCAAATGAGATGCAATCACCTGGTGTTTAGTGGTACCTACTATTGCCCATGATCTATAATCAACTCTATATGGAATAGAAGTAATACCTGAATACCATCGTAGATGCGTTTCTATTCTTCAGGAGATGTTTGGCTCTTATGTAAGTGGGTCAGACACCGTACGTTGCACTGAAGTACAAGAATTGCTTTACGCTTAAATGGGAGCGACGGGGTGGTGTCCCCGGGCAAATTATAGAGATTCTATCCATGCATTAATTTTTCGTCACCGGAAATAGCTTTTCACATTTCGCATTTCGCATTTTACTATAAATCACATTATATATCTGATAAGTGTGACATTTTAGAATATATATATTTATATGCACGTAATATTGAACTGTGGTTAGCCGACGCAATCATGTTTCTACAGATTGTGATGACCTAGGAAGCCATTGCTTTGAAACAAGTGAACCATAACAATCCTTCATAATAACAATATTTTAGTAACATTTCTATGTTTGTTACGCACGAGTCGCATAATCAAAATTTATCAATGTGCAAGAATCTTATGGAATCCGTTGCCATGGAAACCGGATAAACTGACGCGGTATTAAATTGGCGGTTTGACGCGATTTCAGTAGTCTAATACATATTTCGCACGTCGCGTCGTGCTTAAGTTTCGTGCGCGTTCAAATATATGTACCAAATAATTAATCTCAGAGTAATTGCAATCTGAAACACGAGGCAAACATATGGCTATCTCGTTTTGGAAGCCTTTTAATGACATATTTGACGTGTAGACAAGAACGTAGTATATAAAGCAATGTGAGGTTTTCAGTGAACATAAAACCAATTAATTACATGAAAATATATACGCTTTAAGTGGAAACAAATAATTACTATAATTGTAATAACGCGTAATACACTATAGCGGTTCTAATATAGTTTTTACTGTTGTCGATAAAAGTAATCGAATAGTAAATAGTGATATTTTGTTAATATGACAGAAAAAAATACAGCCTAAGTAAAAATCTTTTCCTCTTTCGGACACGGTTGAAAATCTATGGAATATAATAAATGGAAATGAGTTGATTTTTACATATATTTTTTTTACAGCATAAGGCAAATAGACAAGTGAATGCTCACCGTATTCTCTGTATAAAGTTTTTTGCAATACAATAAATATAAAACTATTGTAAAAACAACAATCTAAATATATACAATAGCCAATTAAAACTAATGGTATAAAATGAATACCATTGGAGAGGCATTAATAGAATTAATAGGAGGAAGGTTATTTCTGTATAAAATATTATGTCAGTCATGCGAATCACCTTGTCAGAATGTAGGTCCGTCTACAACTCAACGTTCTGTGTCCTTTTCATTAGTTAACAAATGCTGAACAGTAGGTAGGTAGGATTATTAAAACCTTTTATCTGTCTGCTATGTCAGTATGTATCTAAGTATGTTTAGGTCGAATCTTTTAGTCCAAGTTGAACCAGTTAACGATATTCGATACAGTTTCATGGCATACATTAAAGTATTATCTGTACATATGTTATCTATAGTCATGGGCGGGGCTACAGCATTGTCATTGCGAGGTCCAAATGATAAATGTAAAAAGTTAAACTAGTTTTTCTCTCAAATTTCTCGAAGAAAAAGACAATTCTAAATTTCAAATTAATTAATAAAATATTTTCAATTGTCAAGTATACATATAAATATAATTAAACAGTGAATTAGAGAAATAATGAAGTGACGTTAATAAATATTTAGATTTTTTTTGTCTATAATTTATATAAGTGAAAAAGTATATAAATATGTTTTTATTGTTAACGAATCGATTTTAAACTATAATCTAACCTTGTGAGTTGTCTAATCATTTGGCAAATGTTTAGGTATGCATATTGATATACGAGTATATGTAGATACATGTACCCGAGCATTACCGCTTCTCGTGTTAAAACGTAGAGAAAATTAAAAAATCTTTAAAAGGGTGGTGGGAGAACCGTTCGATTGCGAAGGTACCACCGCCGCCCTCATAATCCGCCTTAAAATATTACTTGCTCGGTTAGAGAGGTGAGGTTGCCGGCTACACTTTCAAGCGAGGCGACCATCTTAGTTGTCAGGGGTAGCAACGTATCTACGTTCGTGCTCAAATAAGACTCCAGACGTATATGTGGTTGTAGACGTAGACGTGTTTGTGGTGGGCTGCAGCTACTTAACATTCGGTGGTTTTGCATGCTCGTTTACTACTCTTCTCACATAAAAAATAAATATTAAGATAACAGCAACACATCCATCACCAAGAATATCTTTAAGATTGGAACCAACCATACACATTCACAAAAATTCTTTGTAATCGGTTCGGTGATTTCAGAGATTAGTGACATGTGATTATATATAATGAAGATATATATGTAACATGACTCGACCAAATAGAGAGATAGAAAATAGCTTATAGTGCGCACGGATTTATTGTGACGTCACGTTTAATCCACTTACTCAGTTCTTTCTTGGCATATTGAAATTGAACATTATCTGTATTTTCATGACGAAATTATTTGTTAATTTTCTGTTTATATTTTCATGTATACCTGTATCAATATTTATAGTCTTCATTCCATAAACGATAAACAATATACAGATTAAATATTTTATGAAAATAAAAAGAAAACTTAAACAATTGTTGAGGTAAACGACGTTGTCCTGTCACTTTCTAACTTGTGTCTTTGATTAAATTTGTAAATGACAGGAATACAAAAGTTACTTCATATATTTACAAATATGTATTTCGCGGTGCAAATAGTTTAAAACCATTACATGCTAATAAGTATTGTGTTTGGGTTTACACGAGATTTAATAATTTCCGTCATTGGGAAATCATATAGATACGTTTAAATTATATAAGGTTATATAATCGCCACATTATCCTTGAGAAAACAACAACTGTACGGACTGTATGGACTGTATGGACGTATACTTATAAAAAACAGTCACGGAATAATTTATGTTTTGTATCCGTCTCTCAAACACTTCCATGTTTGTATAATTTCTGATTGGCTAAAATAAGTATTTATAATTTTGTGTATACGAAATTCGGGGAAAACCTAATTAATTTTTGTACATTTTTGAATCTTTGGACGTTTGGACTCCCTTCCTAAGATTTTTTTTATATGATAATAGTAGCAAACGGGCATGCAAACCACTTGATGGCAAGTAGTCGCACCCCATAGACATCCATGTACAATCGCAAATATGAATAAATCTAAGATAGATGCATTGGTCCTCCTGAGGACTAAGATGGTCGTCTCGCTTCAAAGTGTAGCCGGCACGGTTGCCGGCTCACCTCTCCAACCGAAACACAAGTAATGCTTTACGGCGGATTATGAGGGCGGCGGTGGTACTTCCCCGTCCGAACTATAGTTCTCCCACCTTTAAAATAATCACGAGAACTGTTTAATATTAAATTGCATCATATCAGTATTGCATAATGATAATGTAATATAACACAGTTACATAGTAGAATACCAGGAAATAATGCGCGTTGTTAGGCCCGTTCGCGGATGATTCATTAGAAACACCATGACAATTGTATTGTGACCAATTCCGCACAATCATGCTATCGGGTTTTCTCCAAACTGCTATGAATGTTGAGATACGAGGAAAGGAATGGAAACATTATATAAATGGAAGTTTGAACAAAAAAAATGTGATGTGATATGATGTGAAAATGAAAGTTTCCAAAAAAATACTTTTTTTTATCAAAAAATGTATCTAAACCAAATCTAATTCGTTTATCTTAGTGTAAACTTTAAATCTTTACAGATCATACGCATGTATATATAAGCCGTGGGAATTTAAAAAATGTCATTAACTAAATTCAAATTTGTTCATCTGCCGCCTTTTGTATCAATTTATTGCTGCCTTCTTACGTAATTACTAGTTATATGCAAAACTGTATATAAGATATAATACGGAATCCTAATTAGGTCATTTTATTACCGTTCTTATGTAAATAATATGTATAGTATTTCTATATTTAAGATATTTGATTTTGGTAAACCACTCGTATATTATACATTGGAGTAATAATTTCACCGATGCCATGTTTAATGATGATGCTTTCAAGTAACATAAATATTTTCATGACAAGAGTAGCAAACTAGCCAACAAGTCACTTGATATTAAGTCATCGCTGCAGCTCGTGGACATCCACATAAGTCTAAGATGGTCGTGTTGTTTCTCATTGTGGCCGGTAACAGCACCTCTTCAACCGAAATACAAGAACTGTTTTACGGTGAATTAAGAGAGCGGCGGTGGTACCTCCTCCGTTGAACTATAGTTCTACCATCTATTTAATAAATAGATAAATACTCGTGCCTACGTTCTATTACACATCGTAGGATTTCGATGTTTTATGCTCTACATGGTTTGGAGGTAACAACGAATATAGTGTTAGCATATAGTATTTTAAAAGCGATATGTATACGATCATGATACCATGTAGGCAATTCTTAAACATTTGCTAATAATTTGGTAAATATGATTAGGGTACTCAATGTAATGATCTTGACTTATCTTGTGACGTAATGTATTTCGCATCTGGTCAAGGCCAAAGTAATTAGGTTGCACGGTGAATGATCTTCGTTACAATCGGACGATATTGCAACATTCGACGACGGTACCAGATCCTATTAAGTACATTGTAGTAGTTTATTATTAGACTATAACGTAAGTGGCCAATTCAGCAAGAGATCTCTTGAAAGAAAACGTATGTGGTCGATTTTATGTATTAATTGTATTTAGGTTTCAACCACTGAGACTATGCTGAGACTTTTTTTAAATTATTATTTTGAAACAGTAATAAACGGGCATGCAGGCCACCTGATGTTAAGTGGTCACTATAGCCCATGGACATCCACGTCCAGTCTTAAATAGAACAGAAGTTCCATTTAAGGATGTACGCGGATGCGTTCCTACTCTTGAGGACTAAGATGGTCGCCTCCAATAATGTGTAACCGGCAAGCATACCTCCCCAACCGAAACACAATACACGAAGAACATGTCGCTTTACGGCGGGTTATGAGGGGATTATAAGGATTTAATAATGTTTTGACCTTTAAAGGGAAAAATAAAAGATAATAATATATTTCCTATGTAATACGAATGAAAATGTAACATCAATGTTAAAGTTTCTTTCGTGAGTAAACTTACACAACACGAGGTCGAAATATCTTTATGAATATGTGGTAATTCATTGACGTTCAAAAAGAGTTCTGTAAAGAATGTATTTAGAAAAAAATATTTTGATTTTGATTTTTGCTTAGATAAATGCTTGTTAGTTTGCAATGTAAGCAATAACTAATTATTAAAAATGTAATATACAATACAACAGGGCGGTCGAGGGTTTTTAATATTCACCAAGTTTCCCTTAAGAAAGTTACTGAATTAAATTTCAAACAAACTTCGTTCTCGAATCACGAGACTCGGCGATTAGTACGACGCCGAAACGTGAATTTTTAAAATGAATTTTGTACTTTCGCAGCTTACGCCTTGTAAATTTTCTTTTATATTTTTTTATTCATAGAAATAGTCAATGAATATTTTTTAAATGAGATTCATGTCCTAGAGGTACCTACATTTGTCTTCTAAACTTCAGTCGTCAGACGTCCCAATTCAGCTGCAAGTTCCAAATTGCTAATGACATTAAAAAAGATTGGAATGTATCGCGAGATGCTAGCAACCGATACAATTTGCGGATTACGCGATCTGTCGCTTATGGCAAGGTGAACTAATAAATTGTTGAAACTGATATCTATATGATTTTTATCAAGTGACTTATAAGAAGTCTTTTTGTCAGATTTTGGGGGCACGCTAATTCGCGAAAGTTATAGGAAAATATTTTCTTTATCCTTCCCCCACCCCTGCCATTGTGTTTTTAGGGAAAAATAGAACTGACTTCTTTTTTATTGTGCTTCTTTTTGCATAAATTTTTTTCAAATTCAAATTTCTTAATTCTTCAATTTTTTATTATTTTTAAGTTTTTGTACACGGTTTAACACAAAAGAAAAGTTATGTAGGTAATAGAAAATGTAGTATAAATGACTGCTTATTTCAAAATGAAATATCTTCCAGCTATTTTTCAGTGTTTATGTCAATTTTTCGATATTTTCGAAATTTCCATTGGGCACTGCGTACCCTCGCTCACACAAAAAGAGCCAACTTATAACATAATTTGCACACGATAGTATTATCTGCAAGAGGAACAATATATTCCGCCATCACCATGACCCCACACCACACATCTTATCTTTGTGAAATAACATGACAGATATTACAATATATTTACAATTGATGCGCATTATCATAAGTAAAATTTAATATTTCACATAATTGTAGATGATGTATCATATTTACTGAAACGCACAGAAGTGCATGGGTATTCTAAAAAAGGATAATCTATGTACAAATATTTTTTAACATGTCTGCCACTTTTTAATCATCATTAATCAGTCTTAAATGTAGTATCTGGTAGATCTAAAATAAAATTATAATCAGTCTAACGTATAACGTAAAATTATATGAAAAGTAATGTACAAAATCGTAAAATTAATAATTGTTATTTTAATAGGAATCTGTAGGAACAATTAAATGCTATATGCCGTGCATGCCCATTTCTTACTCTTTCACTATATATATATTTGTGCCTTAATGTATTCTAAGATTATTGTCAACAAAGAATAGTAATACTTCATGATAATTGTTTTAAATATCGAAATATCGATCGTGGTCGGCGATACCGCGCTGCATCTTCATAAATTTATAATACTAACCCGAACACAAATGACACTTTAGTTGCTTTCAGTTACTCGCCGCGGGGAAAAGTCAAAGGCTACCGAAGAAAGCCTTACAGAATTTCTGGATTAATGTGACATCGGCTTTATTTTTCCGCCATAAAATGTATTGTTAAAGTTATGTTCGAACATAAACGTGACATCAGACTTTAAGATACAATAAGTGTTTTAATTTTCCGTCGTCGAAGCGAAGCATTGTCGTTCGTAAATTGTTTTAACCTTTTGTTCTATTAGACCGTAAGCCGGTATCGGATTTTGAAGACCAATTTCCTGTCAGAATAACTGCTAAAATGCTTTAGAGTCGATGTATCATTATGCCTTGTATACGCCAATTGCGCTATTGTGTCAATCTAAAACACTGTAACTTTAAAAATGACTTATGCATGGTTAATGGAATACTGACTCAATTCAAAAAAGACGATTGTTGGGAAATCGCAAAAGAAGAACTTGTCCTACGTGTTGATGTATAAAATGAAAATTTATACATATATCGCTGGGGCGATAGTAAAGCGTAATTTCAATTTAATTCGAACGGTAGATGGCGCTAACAAAAGGCTGTATCTGCATGTACCTCAATTTTGATCTATCTACTAATGGATCAGTGTTCCATTAAGCATGCGATATGAGTTCTCAAATGCCGTGTATGAAAGGTACAGTGTTTTGGATTGACACGGTATTGCGGTTCTGTGGGTTTGCGTTGCACTGTGTAAAAAAATCTGCCATAGGTGGTCATCCCACTTATGGACTGCAACAGACCTTCACGAGGCTTCATGATAATCTATGCTTCCATAAGGTACATTGAAGCATTTGACAAATTATTGTCTGAGAAGAAATGATTAATAAAACTTGTGCCTGGCTCAGGGACTATACATTTGAATTATATAGCGCAGAAGTTATTCGATTATAACTTTTACGTTCTACGGCATTGGATGAAAGGGCGTAAAATTAAGGCTGAAGTGGCAATTGGAGTGAGATGGAGCGAGACTGGTGGCAACTGACGCCTCGCCGGGAGATGTACTCGGTGCCGGATTGCTTGGCAGCGCCCGACTCTCGGGTTTGTTTATATTTTATAACCTATTTTTAGATGCACGCGTTATATCATTGTATAGTATAGCAAGCTACTATGTTCATTGATATAGTTTAATAGAATAATTATATTTGTTATGCAACGATGCTTTTAGAAGTGAAATCATAAGTATGTAGGTACGAAGCGCATAATCCCGCGATTTGTATACATCGCATCGATCGATAAAGATGCGTGGTGTCAGTCGCAGATTAGAATTGGATGGGTGATGGCTAGTGATTGAATTATGTGCATGGTTGTGTAAACTATGTACACACACACACAAATCTCGCTTATGTTTCGAAGGGCACGTTAAGCAACTATTTCCAATTATCATGGATAACAGTCGGTAAAACTTGTCGAAGCCCCTACTTTTGGAGATTTGATCCGACAGACTTGTTGGCCAGTAACTCATATCACCAGCAATGTATATTGGAGCAGTGTGGAGGAGTATTCTCCAGCCTTCCTCCACTTGTGGTTAGAAACCCGTGCCAAGCAATGGAACCTTTGCTCATCAATAGAATGGAACTTAAAAATATATGATTATAGTGATTGAGACATAGTGTTAGTCTTATGTCGAGTATTTTTTATGTATATCATATGGTATATTGGTTTTCAATCTCAATAAAAGTATCACACACCTTATATGGTATAATTATATAATTCATTCTACCATCCACCTACATACCACCATCACTTTTTTGTCACTTCATCATCACACATGTATTTTTCTCTTAGTCAATCTTAACCAACATAGCGCTCAAAGCCAATGTATTGAATTTACATTGTATCATTGACATTCGTGATATAAAATATTTGAATCCGAATAAAAATTTAACACCTTTACATTTTTTAAATGGTTAACAAACGAGCATGTAGTCCAACTGATGGTAAGTGGTCATTACCGCCCATAGATATCCGTAACATCTCATAGCGAACTCCATAAAGCTCAAGAGTCTCACTTGAAATCACGTCACGTCATGTCCTGTGACACGTCATTTGTGTGTGATTTTTATGTAACGATAAAACTGTTCTGTTAGTAAAATTTATGGTCGATTACTATCGTAAATAATCCTTGCTCATAAACCGGCATATTGAAACTAATATACCTTTTTTATGTCTTATAACAGGAGTCTTGAGGTCGTTCGGAGTTTGAGGTCGGGAGTCTAAGGTCGATTATTGATATACTGTCCCTGAGGACTAAAGATTTTATTGAAGTAGCAAACAAGGTTACAGTAATGTAAGCTTACAATGATTTTGGTAGTAAGCGTGCATTGACATCAAATATCGAATATAGTGGAAAGATAGAACTATAGATCAGGCAGGGAGGTACCACCTTCGGCCTCAGAATCTTTTATAAAACGACTCTTATGTTTCGGTTGGACAAGATTTTAGTCCTGTTTGAGGTTGGACGCGGATGAAAATTTCGTATTTTTTAATTGTTTATGATACCTTACAATGAAATACTTTTCAAAAACGGATTATAAAACCTATTGTCCTATACATTAAATTTAAAATTGTTTATAAAATAGTTTTAAGTGAATAACGGACATAAATTAATTATACGACAAGTTGACAACAAAACGAGTCATTTGCATAAGAAAAGTCGGTCAGAATTCAATATAGTACGTACAATGGCCGGAACATGACGTGCTCAGCGTGTACAATTGTGTACATTTGCATAACATCGCGTCAGAGACGAGCCTCCAGCTACCTTTATCGCACCTTATTTTAAGTCAAAAGTAACTTATTTTGACATTTCTTTTGTTTCTATTAATATTCCTAACCATATGTTGTAAGATGATTGCTATTTAGCGAAAAAATAACCTTTTGCATATTTTTTATGCGGAAAGTAGCAAAGGGGAAGACAGGCCACTTAATTAATTTGTTTAACGTGGTATCCTGGTATCTATCATGGTTTCTAAAATTTACTTAAGATGACTTAAGAGACTTAAGATGTCGATCATTTATGGGTT
>DWON01000114.1:0-45432 GCA_018251015.1 Phocides pigmalion okeechobee
ATTTGAGATTGGACGTGGTTGTCCATGGGCTGCAGTGACCACTTAACATCAGGTGGCCTGCGTGCCCGTTTCTTACTTTTTCATAATAAAAAAAAAAAACAAAAATATATTTTGACGAATTTATAACCTTCCTCTTTTTAAAAATTGTTTACAAAGTGTATGTATAAAGAGAAACAGTTGCTTTAATAGTCACATAATTTCAAACATGAACTGTTATGTAAATAAATTAATCTATGTGGTTATTTAGTACATTCTTACCAATGATGGGTCGCGCATCCTTATACCATTGTACAACTGGTAAGGGGTATCCTTTGGCTACGCAGTCCAGTTTCACAGATTTACCTTCGTCCTCTTCGATGCTTTTGTACCTCTCAGTCAAGTTGACTCTCACTGTACAAAAATTCATAAAATGAATGAATTGAAGTCTGTTGAATATGTATCAAAAGTTTCGAATAAAACTTACTCTACGCTGAATTATGTTTTTTTAGATGTCAGATTTTGACGATAGATGTCCGTAGTACATTAAATACCAAATATTTCCTACATTCCACAAAGTTGAAATTCTAGATAATCGGTGCCTTGAATCGAAAACGTTATCCCCTTATGTTCGCGAAAAATCTTAACGAAACTTTTTTTAAAGTCAGTTCTCAAGTAGTTCCAATGTTGCGTTAAAAAAAAAATCGGAGTGCACATAGGTTTTTACTTTACATTACATTAAAATGTTAACAGTATTGCAAACAACGGGCAAACAGTTATTGCTATAATAATTTAGCCTAAGTATACATTCAATGTTACGTATAAAGATATTTCTTCATTTTCTTAACGCGTAAACAGTTGCAGATCGTTTTATGATGATGATAGATGTCGGAACAATAACACACACAGGAAATATAGGACCAACTTTGACCTATTTATTAATTTGACTTACTATTTTCTTTGCTTTATAAATAAATTGAAATATTTCATGACTCAAATAGCGACGCCCAAAGCCCCAGGATCAATTTCGAAGCCAGGTGGAAATCTAATTAAATAATGATAATCCTTTGGCCCAAGGAGTCCGAACACCGAAAAGGCTTTTTAATCAATTATTTCCACGATTGATCTACGCTGCTGGTGATAACTGGATTGGTTTATATCACGTGCAAAGAATTACAATTGCTATTTAATGCAAGCCGGTGGTGAGCGTGGACGTGTTGTTGATTATTTTAGTAACTTTAAAGATGTAAAAAACATTAATGTTATGGGTATGTGTTTATATGTAAAAATAGAGAATATACATATTTCTATGTACCGGGTATTCACGATTAACTATTTTTGATTTTTGATCATACA
Organism: Phocides pigmalion okeechobee; assembly: GCA_018251015.1. Lineage (NCBI taxonomy): Eukaryota > Metazoa > Arthropoda > Insecta > Lepidoptera > Hesperiidae > Phocides > Phocides pigmalion. Next base: position 1,333 of record DWON01000114.1, read on the forward strand.
AGCAATCAAATATCGTTATTGGTGAGTACCAGGTAAATAGTATATGTTAATAATAATATTTATTAATATAAATTAATAATATTTATACATTTACTGTTTACCTGGTACTCACCAGTTTGAAATTATAAATTTAAAGGTGGTAGAGCCATTAGAGCTCGCCCGGGGCGGTACTACCGCCACCCTCATAACCCACCGTAAAGCAACATGTCCTTCATGTATTGTGTTTCGGCTGGGTAGGTGTGGTTGCCGGATACACATTATTGGAGGCGACAATCTTAGTCCTCAAGAGTAGGAACGCATTCGTGTCCATCCTTAAATAGAACTCTGTTCTATTTGAGATTGGACGTGGTTGTCCATGGGCTGCAGTGACCACTTAACATCAGGTGGCCTGCATGCCCGTTTCTTACTCTTTCATTATAAAAAAATATATATATAAATTTGCTCCAAATATATTACTCTCAACTGAAGTCGGTAAAAAATGTTTTTGATATTCAAGATTAAATAATAGGTATATACGGTATAAAACTGAAAGTGAAATGTCTCAGTACGTTTTGTTTTCGTAAACTTTGTGACAAAACACTCTATTAGTTTAACAAGAAGTATACATTTTTATTTACTTATTTATCCATGCTGCTGGTATTAAGAGTGTAAATATCTCGGGCAGAGAATTACTATCGTTATTTAGCTCGTGAATGTGGCTTGCGTTCTTGGCACCATGCCGCATAGGCACGTACTTCCAGTAGAGTGTTTACGCTTTTATTAAAATTGGTTTTAAGGTATTTAACGATTAGTAATATGTATTTAATTTTTTATAATACTGATTTTATAGATGAAGATTTTGAGAGTATAGATGGTCTATTTGAATTAGACATAGTGATAATGTCACCGTCACTCTACCAATAGTTAGATTCCATAAAATAGATAGCATGGTTATTAGAAAGCTTTCCCAGTAATTAGGTCACCCTGGTAATAAAGATAAGTGTACTGAGATATATATGTATAATGGTATGAAATAAACCGTTATATCCACGTGTCGGACGGCTTTCCACCCTATCTACGCGTTTAGTAGGTCCCTACCCTAGAGATCGACCAACACGCCAATGACGCAACGACGCTTGCCCTTGAACAGCGAAACGCTGCAACTCATAAATCCCAGTTTCGACGCAAACGTGTTCAATAAAGTCCCGGGCGTAAGATTTTGATTGCATTTAAAAGCCAAATTTGGTGAGAATTATATTACGTCAAAACAAGATAAGAATTAGAATTTGTTTATTTCTATAGCTAACCTAACATATGACATAATTAGCGGTACTACACCTTCGACCTAGTTAATGCTGTTTACCTCTTAATATAAACACTGATAGCTTAGAGTTAACATATCAGTCTTTCTTACGGGGGTTGATGGATTTCACTTTCCAGGCATGCCCTTTTGATTATCCAAAGTTATATGCGAATTAAAATTATAACATTTAAAATATTTAATATATAGTTATAACATCGTAAAGAAAGTGAATGACTAAAAATTCTTCATAAAGTTCTTCAAAGTGTGTGACGTCGAACAATTCACGTGGCCTCCTTCTTGGCCTTCTCGTTCTGATAGAAACGAAATAAATAAAATAAAATATATACTAAATATAGAAATAAATATATATTCAATGTATAATATACTTCTTTACATCTGATTCAGTGTAGTATTTTTATTAAGAATGTCGTTCTTTGTCATATCATAAATATAACAAACACTCTTCACCTGATAGTTAACAGACACTTCCGCCCACGGACACCGGTAATCAATCAATTTGTATTAAAGTAATCATCACGCCTTCTAACGCTATTCAAACCAGCATAGCTGCGTAGCATAGTCGACCCGCTAACTTGTATTACTTTTGGTTGTAATGAAACTTCCTGAATGACAAGACTTAAAATGCTGGATTGATGCTGGAATGCATGATTGAAAATGTCGTTAATAACATCGTTATGTAACTTTAATAACATATTTTTTAGGCAAGTTTTATTTGATTTCTAACCAGGTTGGATTTCGATCGCTTCATTCTAGCTGGCCCAGAACAAGTGAATCACGTGTGCAATCAGGATCAATTCATAGTCTCCGGTGGCAACCCCGTACCAGCCATTTGTGGGGTAAACCAGGGCGGTCACAGTTGAGTATTTACCAGTTTTATAATCATTTGTAAAAACAATTAGGTAACTTTTGTATTGCACAATTATTATTGACTTTATTACTATTGCAATTGTTATTTCGAATGGCACTATCATATTATATAATAACTATCTCATTTTCTATTAATAGGGTAATGATATGTGTGTTTCTTTACAATTTTAATGTTATTCAAGCGTTAATTTTTTCATCTCCCTATTTCCAAACGTAGCAGGATAGCATAAAATAAGATCGCAGATTTATTTCTATGTATGTATGACACAATTAAAAGGCACGGCGTGGAAGTAGTTAAATTTACTTTATTTCGTAGAGTTTATCGTCGTCGTCATTACCATCGCCCGCTTTATTGTTAATTTCGTCGAGAACGTTTTAAAATTCGACATAAATTAAGCTTCACAAAGAACTATCGATATCATCACGTTCGTATATTTTATCCTGCTAATTAAACTTCGAGAGCTTCATAAAATATGTATACGATAGGTACAATATCGAATTTATTTACAACAGCTCTATTGTGATGGTAAACAATGAAACTCATCGGCAGCGAGAGAAGAACGGATGTACTGAAATTTATTCTAAATGAATATTCGGACCGGTTGCATAATGCATGTTCGTTGGAACAATAACACGAAGCGGATGGAAGTTCCAACTTGTTACAACAGGAAAGCTAGAAAATCAAACCATAGCGAACGCTGGTCTAATTTGTTGACAATGACAAAGTGTGAAATTTTTGCAAATATCATTCTGAATTTAGAGGAGGTAACATAAGTTTCGATTAGATTTAGGCCCTGACAAGAGATTTATGATTACAAAGCAATAGATGCATGCAAAGCCTGATTACAAAAACATCACACCTCTTAAGCATATACAGCAGCTTTTCTAGATCTTTTTTCTTGGATTTTTCCTAAGTATTTTTATGTACGAAGTGTAGCAAACGAATTTGCCGACCAATTTGAAGCAGTTGCTATTGCCCATGAATATCCACATACAAACTAAAACAGGATTGAAGTGTCATTTCAGATCGTATGTAAACGCGATGCTACTCCTGAGAGCTACGACAATTTATCTGGCAACCGCACCACTCTTACCAAAAGAAAATAGTTTAGACACGACGGCTTATAGGATTGGTGGCACAAACTCTGACGAACTAAAGTTTTCAACCCGTACAAAAGGTGTAAGTTAACTTGCTTAAATGAGGCATTCTTGATTAGTTTTTAAGGTTTGCAACGCGCCTGTAGACGAGTTCAGATTAAAGTTCATCATATAACCTCATGCTTACAAAATAGAACATCATGGTTTGAAGTTAACTACAGATGTTCGTGAATGAAAATAGCTCCATAAATAAAAAAGTCTATGTTCAAATTGTCCTACACTTTCTTACAAGAAATTTGTTTTAATAACATGATCTTCCCTTCCCAATAAAGCTTAGTTCGTATTTCACGATCCTTCAGTGGGAGTTGAGACGAGATTTGCTAATTAAAATTCAATAATGGATTCGCATTTCGCTTCCGATAATAGCATTAACGCTGATGTTACGGAATACATCAAATTATTTGTTCATTCGAAATTTAATTAATGTAGGCTACATTGCTCTATTGTGTTCATTTATTACGAGTTTGATGTTTAACCTGATAATGTAAATAATATAATATAGTGATGCGACTCGAATAGTTTTTGTAACTCGAGTCACTCGAGCAATTTCACTACCTCACTCGAGTCATACTCGAGTCACTCGAGCAAAAAATCTCACTCGAGTAAAAAATCACACTCGAGTTGCAAGTTTGCAATTCGAATGAGATTTCTGTTAGCAATTTAAAACAAATACCTATATTAAAATAGTGTCACTATCACAAAAGGCACGTTGTAAGAGTAGTGAAGTGACATTAAAGGTGGTAGAGCCGTTAGAGCTCGCCCGGAGCGACACCACCGCCGCCCTCATGACCCGCCGTAAAGCAACATGTTCTTCATGTATTGTGTTGCTGTTGGGGAGGTGTGGTTGCCGGATACACATTTTTGGAGGCGACCATCTTAGCCCTCAAGAGTAGGAACGCATCCGCTTCCGTGCTTAAATAGAACTACTGATCTATTTGAGGTTGGACGTGGTTGACATGGGCTGCAGCGACCACTTAACATCAGGTGGCCAGCATGCCCGTTTCTTACTCTTTCATAATAAAAAAAAATCTAGTGGCAACAGAATCAAGTCGGTGCGCCGAGTTGACTCGGTAACTCGAGTGCATAGAGACTCGAGTGATATTTTTTTTAATCGAGTATGAGTTTGTCAAATTCACTCGAGTGACTCGAGTAAAACACGACTCGAGTCGCATCACTAATATAATAAAATTATTTTCAACTAAAATAAAGTCGTTCGCTGTTAAGTGTTATATTTTAAATAGTTAAGTATTTTAAAAACATAATTAGGTGTGATGTGTTTTTGTGTGTGCCTGTATGTGTATTATTGTATGTTACCACATGTGCATCTATGGGTCTGTGTCATACTTTAATAGTTATTGTAATTCTAATCTTACCATTATTGTTGCCATAATTGCCATTATCTTAACATTAGCCAATAATCTGTATTAGGATCAGGCAGTTCAATAGATATTTTGCCATCCTTTCATTCATTTCATCCGTGTATTCAGGTTTGAGAAGATGAGTTCCCTGAAACTCACGGATGAGTTATCATCTAAAAACGATTCAAAATTCGCTAAGTACCTATGTATTCACGCGTGATTTTTGGTGTAATCCGCCTATTTTCGTACGGAGATTGAATGTTCATTGTGAATACCAAGCAACCGGCGGGAGCTCATTACAAGGATTTATATGCGAATATAATCAAACAATCCGAAAAATACGAGCGAGTTAAGTACAAAGAAGTATCGTCCTCAACCCGTTGTCCTCTTGCTTGGCACAGGACTTTTCTCAAAATAAAAGTCTCTGACTATAGTCAACTACGCTGACCGATTGTAGTTTGATGTACTGCTCACCCCTTTAGACCCTTATAGAGATGTGTCAAATATGCAAGTTTCTTCAATGTTTTCCTTCGCTGTTAAAGTAAATGATCATTAAAATCCAGGTGTCAAAGAACAAAATTTTACTAGCGGTAGGATTATAGCTACCTCTGCTTATTTGAAAACAAAAAGTGTATTAGAATCTTATTTCTCAGTGTACATTGACGCTGGAATAGGAGTCACAAACCCGGTGAAGCTAACCTTTGTGACCAGCGGGAATTCCTTCGACAGATTATGGAAATTGAAGGTCACACAAATACCTTGCAGTACTATATACAAAGGTAAGTTACATGATAGAAATAACAAAATGAACTTACAGAAAAATTAAAAATTGCAATTAGCAATTCCAATTAGCTTAACATAAGGAGATGATATTAACATTGCACGCCGTTACTACACAAATTGAAAGAGTGTTAGTACACAATACATATATCAGATGCTTGTTTCAATTCTAAAAGCTAAAGTAACCTTCATGACATTCAGGATGTGCGAATTATTATTTTATAAAATCGTATAGGATAAATGCCATGTGTAGCCCCATATCTAGATGGCAAACAAAACAATATTGCTCACGGTCGTGAATTAGATGTTTGACTGATGTGTCAAATTTCAAGCGCTCCTCACTTCTTCAAAGAAGACATTACCTAATTGTTCTTAATCGATAAGTAATTATTGGGGGTCCTATAGTTAGTGTGAAAACACCCGACATGCGAGTCATCTCGCATGTCGGGTGTTTTCTGAAAAAACTGAAAATTCTGATAATCTGTCGCAAAGCAATTATTACACTTCGTATGGCAGGATAGCTGGATACATAAGCTAGACCACCATCATAGTCCTCAAGATAATCGCATCTATTTACGACCTCAGATAGGACTATAGAATGTGGAAGTGCATATAAGAAAACGTTTCATTAGTAATCTGTGAAGTAAATAAGTTTTTTTTACATTAAAGCAGAATAAAAGTTGTATGTACTATGAAGTCTAAGTTTATAATTCCAAGCTTGGTCTATCAACGTTATTCAGCTCTAACTCCTTTAGTCTGGTTAGATAACATAATCCGATTTGAGGAATTGAGTAGTAAGTTATTCGGAGATATTGAATAGGTTTAATTTAGAATCTTGTTCAACTGTTCAAGTTGATTCTACAATTCTATTCTCAAGTATAGCATTTTGTCAACAATTTAATACTTAATACAATACCGTTTCACTTACACACGATTTGTTTGAATGTTAAGGTATTAAATAGTAGCTTATAACAAAAATTGCTTGCAATTTTTAAGGCCGTAAATAGTTCCAATTAAAAATCACATTCTTTACGGTTTTCAGCGGACGAAGGCTGTCTTCAATACTACACTGGCGTGTCCGGCCAGCTTCGGTCTTTTAACTACGATCCAGTTGCTGGTCTCCAACTGAGTAATCAAGATTATGGAATCTGTATTCGGATGGAGAGAAATTTCTGCGGAATACAATACACTGCTTGTACTGATTCAGGTAATGTAAAACTATTATCAACTGATAACTGTTCCACATTTGTACGTAAATCTCCACTCAGAATAATATGATGAATAATATGATAATACGGTTTGGATTATTCCACGATTAGGAATACTCAAAACTATTTTTCCTGTGAAGAAATTTACGAAATATAACCATTACATTGGACAAGTGTGAATTAGTAGACCTTTGAAGTCATTTAGAGTAATGTAGTCTTATAAACATTGAAAAATCACCCACCTAAAGAATCTTGCCTATTTATATGAGATTTCCAATACATAGTACGGAACGTAATAAAATAATAATAACGTAATCTTGTTTTATTTATGCTGAGAAGAATTCCTTACCTAGGAGAGGAATAATGATCGATTGTGATTTGTAAACTCTTGCCTATCTTTCTACAATAATTATTTATTTCAGTTAACAATCGCTCGCGTGCCTTCACGCTGAGCGGGAATAGTAATGGACCTGTAAACTCAATGATTGGGTCTGGCGCTGGTCCAAACAATTGCGCCAATGATTGGCTGTTGGTGCCATGTGCAGCCAACGTTGGGCGAATACAACCTGCACAGGCGTTGTGCACAGATAGGATATGTGGAGGGACATTCTCAGCAGATCTGTCCATGCAAGCATCGACTGTGTTAAGTAAGAGTTTTGTACAAAAATTTCGCTTTTAGTTAACATTTTTTTTATTATGAAAGAGTGAGAAATGGGCACACAGGCCACCCGATGAGAAGCGGTCACTGCAGCCCATGGACCACCACATTCAATCTCAAATAGTACAGAAGTTCTATTTAAGGATGGACACGGATGCGTTCCTACTTTTGAGGACCAAGATGGTCGCCTCCAATAATATGTATCCGGCAACCACACCTCCCTAACCGAAACACAATACATGACGAACATTTTACGGCGGGTTATGAGGGGGGGGGGGGGGGCGCCCCGAGCGAGCTCTAACGGCTCTACCTTTAAACCTTTTATCGTCTTTTTCATTCAAGACGACATCGTAAATTTCACTAAGTAGTTATTCGTACTCACTTTGCAAAAGTAAAAACAACCGCTTTTAGCTGTTTTCTTTTTGTTATCAATTTCCTGCTTGTAGGGTAACCTTTTATCTTTTTCGCTTAGACGTGGTCGCCAATCGAGAATCTTTCTTCCCTTTTACTTCATTTTCTCCATTATTGATTCTTTGAATGATGTAGAACAAACTTATAATTATTCAGTCACGATTTCTATATTTTAATACGTTAGTAAATGGAATAATTATACCATCTACAATGTAGATTAATTAAAATGAACATAAAAAGGAAGACTATAATGTTGACACAGTAATAGGATGTTTGCCAAAATAACTTGGCAGGGTAATTAAGTGCAGTGAATATGTTTTCCTGGAGCCAGCACAGTGAGCCAGGTAGGCTCTGCTATATATTGTAAACGAGCTTCTGGGTCATTAGTACCCTACTTTAAAATTAAAGTTAAACATTGTCTAATTCTGCGTCTGTTATTAATAAGTATAGATATATTTTAGCTCTACCATGTTTCCATATGCTACTAGAAATGCTTTTGCCAGAAACCGTGTTGCTGGTTTTGTAGTGACATTTCTCGCATCTCCCATTTTTCCAATATCTACTCCCAGTATGTTTTGTGTGGTTGCTTGGTTAATATGAAGACAAGAGTTTAGACGCATACATATATATATGTACATACACTGCAATGTTATTTATACAATATTGTATGCATAGCATGTATCTATGTTACTACTGTCCTAGATGGAATAATAAATTCAAATTAATTAAAACACAGCATATCAAGTCGTTATACTGTTATGTAGTTTTCTATCCCCTGCGACATCATGTAATTAATTTCATGCGAGGGATGGTCAAGTCAATTCTACTGCACACCCCTAAATTACCACGTTGTGTTACACCACACCTTTTTTACACTTAGTTAAAAGCATTTAGCGCATTTTGTAGCCCATGGGAGGTAAGGTTTCATTAATGGTACATAAAATAACTGGTATGGGATATAGATATAGAATCTCATGAAGGAGTTTACGTCTTTCATTTGATCTATCACGCTTAAAGCATTACTTCAACATTGGTTTTGTATTTTAAAAATGTCTTTATTAACAGTAAATTGCAAAACAACATTTATAAAAAAAAATGCTAAATGTCCAGGCGACATATTGAAAATAGCCGTTCCAATTGGAAAATTTCCTCATGTCAATTGGCAGTAATTATGTTTATGCTTATATTTGGTCATTTATCAATCTTTCTATCATATAACAATGAAACTTTATTTCTTTACTTTTCTTTCATACAAAGACTGCTGATTGTATCATTTTAAAATTTTGCATACAGAATGCCTCTCTGGCCTCGACTATAAATTATTACGCAATATTATCTTAGACTTAGATTATATGGACGCGGATACGTTCCGACTATTGTGGACTAAGAAGGTCTCCTCCAATAATGTGTATCCGGCAACCACACCTCCCCAACCGAAACACAATACATGAAGAACATGTTGTTTTACGGCGGGTTATGAGGGAGCGGTGGTGCCGCCGCGGGCGAGCTCTAATGGCTCTACTACCTTTCAATATTATTCCATTACATAGTCAAGACCTTTCAATTATATAGTCAAGACTATTTAAATATACTTATATGTACTTCAAGAAATAATAGAAATGAAGTCAAATTTTTAATAATATATTGGTATATATTATTAACATTCATACATTAAAAGAAATAAAGAAAAAATTTTGTTCCACTATGATAGTGCATAGCAATTGAGAAAAAAGTTACATAAAATAGTTGTTTTTCAGGTACAGTGAAACCTTTTCGCCTGTGGTTTCACGCTGACAATGTGGAGGCTCCGACGGACATCGATAACAGAGGATTTTGTCTCAACTACGTGCAACAACCCTGCACTAACAATGTTATTTAATTAAAAAATAGCCATGATTGTATGCTGTATTTTGCTAAAAATAAATTGCTATTTAATGTGTCTGTGACTTATTTACACTGAATTGGTAGTATATAAACATGTTCATATATATCATTGGTTTAAGAACTCCAATAGATGGTAGAACTTAACTTCGACTGGGTACGTGCACCCTATTCAAAGCACCGTGAAGCAATTTTTGTTTTGTACTAAATATTTTTGATTGTTATTTTGACATGTACGACAATCGTATCAGAGAAGAGGCGGCGACATGAACTTCGATTTAAAAAATGTATTTTTAATCTGCAACAACAATTTTTATAATAACATTTACGTATGTGTCAGTATTCCCAACATCAATTTTATTTGTGCCTTTAATATATAGAAAATCATTTTTAAATACATGCAATTGTTCGATTTTATATTAACAAAGTTGTCGAAAAATCTTCATAGGAAAATTACACATGTACAAAAGAAATATATACTTTGCTTTATCCAGATTAACTGAAACGAATTAAATACAGTCCACGGCTGCCTTTTTCAGTATGGTTCATTATTTACAAATTTTATTTGCCGGGGATCGAATTCAGGCCTTCCTGGTAGAATAGCATTACAATAAATGGACATACCTCTTTAATTTTCACAACGTTGCAATTTCAGACCGCTCTGTCATGATAAGCGTTGGAAATGGTCGGTTTTCGTGATACACCCGAATATCGTCCATATACCTATTTTCTTGACCCACTTTTCAACTATTATATATATAATGATATTAACACTGCTCTAAGACTGATTTTCTTAGAATATTCCTAGTAACATTCAAAGTAATATGATCAACTCAATATGTTAAATGAAACAAGATTATATTGTAATTGTAATATATTATATGTAAATTGTAACCGAATTAGTCATACACTGCTAGTAAGGTACCAGCGACTAAAATTTGAATCCCTGATATGCAGATCCGATTTTTCGTATTTATAAAGTTCGAAGAAACCGTAAGGAAATTTACATGGCCGATAGTTCTTTTTTAAATTCTCATATGTGTGAAGTTCATCAAGCAGTCAGCCATCATGGTGAAATATTACCTTATCCTTTACATTCTGTGAGCAAACCCGTGCCCAGCAGCAGAACAGAATTGCGACTACCGGTTATGATCAATAGTAATTTAACACTTTCACTGCTGCGCGCATATATTAGATCGAGTCAGGACTGCGGGAGGCAGCCTTAACTGGAGCGTTTTTCTCTAGGCTAGAAGGTATGCCGACAATTCACACAACTATTGTATTTTTCAGCATCTGTAAAGCATTTACGAATACACCGACGTTATTTCCTCTCGCAGTAGCTCCAACGTAAACACAGCACTTTTGTTCGCTCGTAATTCATACAAATATGTCCGTACAACACAGTTGTGTAGGAGCCGCACGCGCGTCGCGCCCAGAATTACACAGCAGTGTTGTAGCCACAGTTAAAGTGTTAAAGAAAAATAGAAAATAAAGCCGTTTTTCCTGTAAAAGAAGTATAAATAAATTTGAATATTATACAATATGTAATATATGAGTTGAATCTAAATGTACTTGTAATTTTTTCTGTGATTATTTTCTCCGTAACAGACCAATTACGAAGAAAATAACGTTAAAGGTATCTGTCTAAAACACACAATCCTGTCTAATAGGTATAAGCGTACTAATACAAAAACAGATTATTCTTTTCCCTTTGGGAGCAAAATTTAATCCTTCTTTATCTTTTTTCTGAGATACGAGAAAACCGCACTGGTGACACGAACACAGAAGTAAATACGCAATATTACCATAAACCAAATTTTGAAGTAAGCTTAAAATGGTATGGTAGTAAGGGAAATGTTCCAAATAAATTATTTTATAAATCTTACAATGGCTTACAATCTACATGTTTTCTTAAAAAAAAAAAAACAAAGAACACTAACAAATATATTGTCCAGATAATATAAAGAGGGTTAAATTTTTCAGACCATTTCGCAGAATGCATCACTATAATTTCTATATATCGTAAACATATAAAGCTTTTTTGTGCGCGATGTGGAGCTGGATGGCTGACCGCTAGTACCGTAATATTATTTAGGTTTTTGTGCCTCGTAAATCACTTTAAACAGTCGTTGAGCGCCATCGATGGCTTTGTAGGCGATTGCAAAACATCCAATGGGTTCACCAATTATATGTAACTCCTATATGCATGAGAGCTGCATAGAGGAGCCTACTCCAGCTTATCCCATTTGTAATTCGGCCTCAACAAAGTATAGCGAATATTTTTAAGTTCAGTGAATTGATAATTAAAAGTCAAATTTATATAAAAGTCGTGTTATAACACCAGCTAGTGTTATATACTTTTATCAATTTGTTCATAAAGGGCTTCTATTCCTTTTAACTATCGCCGTTTATGTAGATATTCCGCGCAAACTCCCTGACGTTCTACAAAAGCGAGTTTCATCCTTATCTACTCTATGAATCTGCAGCCTCCTGACAGTTACCCTCCGACCACCGCTCCGACCGCACGCTACCAGTATCGGCAACATGGCCCGATATTCCGACTCCACTACAATGGTAGTCAACGAACCCCCACGTAAGTATTGTGGCACAAAGGAATACTCAAGTTTTAGCCCCGACGTTTTGATCGAAATTAATACCGATCATTATTCATAGGTCGAGTTCGATTTGTCATGTTTCACATTTCTCATATAAATTTTAAATGACCACATACAAAAGTGGCACGTTGTACTCGCTAGTCGTCAGTAAATGACCACCTACTGAGTGTTACACATACGTACCATCATTCTATTATCGTACCGATAAAATTTCGTTTATATAAATTAAACTTTTTGCTAAATTGTTATTATGTCTACTGTTTTCGAAATGTCGAGTCGCCAACAACTTTATCCCACAATTGGGCAATGTTCGTTTCATTTTCAAAATATAAATAATAAGTGTTTTATTTGTTTAAAAATTAAAATATATTTTTGTTTTAGCTATCGAGGATCATAATGGTTCCGAGTCGAAGACTTGTGGCAAGATCCTTGTGGTGCTTTCGTGGATCCTGGTCATCGCAACGATGCCATTCTCGCTATTTGTGTGCTTTAAGGTAAGCTTTTTTTCATTTTAAAAGAATAGTAAAGTGTGCAAGCCGTCTATTTTTTTAAGTGATAGTTGCACCCCATAGGCATCAAACGGGATGAGGGTCTGCCTGAAATCGTAAGTAGACACGTTGCTACTTCTGAGGTTTAAATAAAGTATGTTTCATTGAAAATGAACGCGACAGTTACACCACCAAAACTGAAATACAAGAATTGGTTCGTAGCGAATTATGAGGGCGACGGAAGTACCTCCGCTGTAGAACTACAGTTCTATCTTCCGTTAAAAGTAAGTTTATAGTACGTTTTATAAATTACCCTTTTATATTTCAGTATTTGTTTTATACATAATTCTTTATGCGCCATCGAAGCTGAGAATAAATGGTTGGAAAGTAGAAAAAATTAACAGGTGGATTATTGCACAGTTGTTTCAGGAAAATTAATCCGCTTTGATGTCGGGAGCCATCCGCAATCTATCGAAAAGTATTTTAGTTATACGCAATTAATCCATATTAAAATTTTATAAATGCGAAAGTGAGTCTGTGTGTTAAGCTTTCACGGCTAAACAGCTTTGCAGAAACAGATGAAATTTAAAGAAGAAATAGTTTAAGATATGGGGAAGAACATACCCTACTTAATTTTCTAAAGTCATCTATCAAAGGGGTCAAATGAGGGGTGAAAGTTTTCAATTTTTGAACCCGTTTATTCCGTCCACGGATTTCTTTAAACTTTATAAAAAACTCTACAACACGAATAACTAAAAACGTAATTATTTTTATGGAGTTAATCCCTAACAAGGGTGAAATGGAGGGTTAAAATGTATATATAATTTTTTATTCATTCATTGAATTTTCTTCAAACTTTATAAAAATCCTATTGATCATAAACATTCACAGCGTGATTTAACATTTTTGGACATTCATGCCCTATAGGAGTGAAATGCTACAAACATCTATTTGTTTTTTTGATATGCCAACAACATTAAATTTGTTCTTTATTAAGCTATTACCCATTAAGCGTAATTTTGCTGGTACCTATTTTAATTTAACAAGAAAATTTAGTGTTCCGTACAAAATAATCAATATATATATCAATGTCGGTATTAATTTGTAAATGCAACATAGTTGGATCGATTTAATGGTATTTAATTGATAGATAGCTGATGTTACAAAAGTAACTAAGGCTATTTTTATTTTAAAACACGCGATTGTCGTCGCGTGCACACCTAGTTGGCTATAACTGTGGACCATAACGAATTAGGTCACAAGAAGATTTTGCCCTAGACTTGCAGCGTTCCGTGAACTATTGAATATTGATGGTCCGCGTCGTACAATGCATATCATATTTTCGGTCAACCATTATGTCTTGTTTAGAACTATGATGTATAATACGAGGGCTTGTAAGCCTGTTCAAGATTCAATTCCAAGCGATGCCAAGCGAAAAAATATATGTTAATGAACTTTATCTATTTTGTCTGGGCGTTATGTCGTAATTAACTTGTCTTTGTGTATTTTTGACACCCAAAACACAAAATTAGTAACTGGGAATTAATGATAAATCTTTACTTACATTTTCATTATAAAATTGAAAACCTTAGAACTAATTATAATAATAGGCTAACCTAAACAATCTAAAGGGAGTTCGTACCCATGCGTCGTGGTGCTAAGAACACTAGCCTCATTCCTGCTTTGAACAACGATCGCAATTCGGATAAAATCTCTAAATTAATTATTGATTTATATTTGATCTCGTGTCGTGAGTGTTTAGATTCTAATTAGGTGATTCTTTTTCGTATTTTTTCAAAATTACTCAAGTAAGTGATATTACAAAAATTCAAGTAACGTTAAAATCGTTTATAAAATTACTGTATTTTTTTTATTATTAGAACCCCCAGTGGAAAAATAGAAAAAGACGAGCCTCGGTTGACTATAGCCCGACAATTTATTTGTAAAAGCATTAAATTTTACACGTGAACCCAGCGGTGGCCAATAAGCGTGCGTTTGCAGCATGCGCTATTTTTAACCAGTTCAACCGCATGCGCTATTGCATGCGTTATGCTCTGGTATGCTTTAAAGAAAGTCACAAAAGGAACATAAAAGTGCCTTCATATAGACATAGCCCATGAGAGGCCAAAATACTAATCACAAGAGTATTTCTTATATTATTTGGTTATTTATTTTCAATTTTGTTACTAAGCTTAAAATTCTTTCACGATTAAAACATTAAGCTAGGTAAATTATTTTATTACTTATTCAGATGCAAACGAAACACATAATTGAATTCGAGCTTACACAAACTTAATTTGTGTTGTGGTTGTAATATCTGAAACTAAGATATAATCAAGTACTACAGAACTCTGTGGTACTTAAATTGTTTTTTAAATTTACATAATGGTATAACACAAAATTTTATTTAAATTAGCAATGAAATAAATTACATTACCTTCTATTTAAACTAAAATGATTTTTTCGTATTTAAATAATTTAATAACAATTATAACAAGTTGAAGTAAATTTTGTAAAATGAATAAAATGTATACTTGTATATATTTTTCTGTTATTAAAATACTACGGGTATTAGAAATCAATTTTCTTTTTTTTTAACGATAAAGAAAGACATCGAGAAGAAACCTATATTTCAATGAATTCTTTGCCTTAGTCTCACAGTAGTCCACACTTGGTCATAGTAACAACAGCTAAGCGTTTGCAATTTTATGATAATTAAAAACGTGATGTACTTAATACGCTCGGTATTAAAGAAGTGTCAGGTATAAAATAAATCCTATTTAAACTTTATTTAATCCACTTAAACGTTTTATATGGAATGAAAAATGTTAATATTGTGATTACAATAATTTTTATTTTATTTCGTATAATTAAAGTTTGCACTGGATTTACATATCTATAATTACCACCAATCCGCATTGAGCATTGCGAAGAAGTATTCTCCAGACCTTCTCTAGTGGACATAAAAATAGTTACATTTACACCAATGATTAATGACTACCGAAAAATAAAGATCGCTATTTTAAAACTTTATGTTCACAGAGTAAAATTTCGAATAGAATTAGTTTTTATTTTATGTAAAGGAGTAAATTTAGTCTTTTATTACGTTCATTATATGTAAAAAATACTTATGTTTGTCTGGGAAAGAGCGTAGCGAAATTTTTACTACAAGTTAATTTCATTTTAATTCATACTAATTACTGCATGCCTATCTTACGTACCTAAATTGTGTTCATAGTTTGGTAATTGTATGCCAGCGTACCGCAATGCGATTGGAATAAGTAGTAAAATTATTATTTACAATCTTATGTATCGGATACAGTAAACAAACATACAATTTATACTGTACTGTTTACCGGTAATTTAATTTATGATCCTCCTTAAAAGGTGGCGGCCACAACTATCTATCTCTGAATATTATAAAACAAATTCCCCCGTCGCGTCTGTCTGTTCGAGATAAACTCAAAAAATACTGGACGGATTTAAGTTTAAGTTACGTTTTTTGTTTGTAAATTTTGAAAAGAAATTAAATATTTAAATACAACGTAGTAATAGATAGTTTCTCATTGTAAGTTTTTGCAACTAGGTAATGACTGGATGCATGTATGAAAAATAAGTGTATATACATATAAACTCTATTACCCGAGCGAAGCTGGGCCAGGTCACTAGTTTCTATCATAACACAATCATTGCGTTTTGGTGCAAATTAGTGCCTGGTCATAATCGCATATGCGAAAACCAGCGACTTTAGGTGACGTTCCTGTTTTACGTGTAGTTACTTACAGATGTTCATGGAAGGCAGTTATCGCTTACCCTAAGTAGACTGCAGGCTCATTTAGTAATTAAATTTAATTAAAAAATATCTGATTTCATTGATATTTGTATCCAACGTTAAATACGAGAAATCTGCATGAAGTTCTTGTATTGTCTGTTTATACCTGTTATAGGTATAATAAGTATTTCGGACTTTGCAGTTTATATACGTATTCGAAATTAGTTTATTACAAGATTAATTAACATAAACAAACCTACTTGGTGGTTGAAACAATGGTTTTTGGGAAATAATTAGAACTTTGGGCATCATTACCGCTGTACCGAGACAAAGGAAAGGTCGTCCTTGACCTCAAACCCTTAAGGCTTAAATGTCTTCTAATCATCTTTACACAATGTTATAGTGGTACTTCTAAGTTTTTGTATATGACAAGCCAACATAACATTATTAGTGAGAATTTAGAAAGACAAAAAATCAAGGCATACGTTTATAAGTCGGGAAAATGTATTCGAGAAATAAAAAAATCAACACTTAGATATTAAAATCTAGGTTGCTTTAACCAAATAAAGTTAAGAACTATTTAATAATGACTCCATAGGTAAATAATAAAACATCAAAATAGAATAAAATGTTTAGGAGAAAAATAATTTCGAATACACCGCAATTTCATACGTATAGTAAGACATTACAAAAATACGTATATATTATATACGTTTTCCTTTACATAATTTTGAAATGAAAGTATAAATATTCCAGTCACTGTAATAATCAAAAATAACATTTTCAGAATATTTTCAATTGAACATGAAATGTATATTTTACCATGAAGAATAATAAATTTCTTATTCGCAAATTGCTACGCGTTACAAAATTTACATCCAGTTCCACATAAAACATTAAATATACACGTTATAAGAATACAATATTATCAAGTGAGGAAGAAATGTTCAAAATCAAAGTCAAAATATTTTTATTCAAAGTAGATTCTTTACACAATGCTTTTTGAACGTCAATAAACTACCACCGACTCGTAAGGTGTTTCGTTTTGGAGAAGAGTCGGCGAAAGAACTCCAAAACACACATATTTTTCATCTTTAAAATGTAATTTACAAATAATAACTTAAACTAATGGAGCAAGTGGAGCTGGAGTATTAACTTTACTACATTATGAAGAATAACAAAATCACCGTAGCACATAATGCTTCAAGCTACAGAATATACATCTAGTTTCATATAAAAACATAAAATATGTATGTATGTTGTAAAAATGCAATATCATCAATTGAATAAGAAATATTAACTTATGTTATGAAGAACAATAGTAATCATCGTAGCGCACTTGCGACGCGCTACGTGGCTGCTACGATATTTACATTTCATTCATTACAATTGACGAAAATAAGTAAGACGTACGATTTCTTGTGTTCAGTTGTATCTATTCTGATAAACCTTTGCACTTGTAATATCTAGATTAGATTATTTTAATTACAATTCATGCAAATTAATATGTACGTTGCTTTATATAAAAATATTAATAAATATAATACATATAGTACATAAGTAAATATATTTTGCATATTATTTTAAAACTCTCCACGTATTATTTGATAATCACATTATGCCTATTTTTAAACAATTTAACGCAAAAAAAACTTATACAATGTCCACTTTGAATATGTAATTTACAAGATATTATTCTAAATACACAATTGAATACGTTAAAACGTCAAAGTCCGTTCTTTATATATTTTTGGGAAGTTTGAGCATCGTTATTTTAGTTCAAAAACACATATGAAATTGAAAAATGTTTTATTTATATAGTGAAAGTTGAATACACCTAGGTGAAACGAGCGAAAACCCTGTTGGAAATTAATCCGGTGGCGGCTTCACTACACAGGTAGTTTTCCCGAAAAATGCATGACAGAAATGAATATAAAAATATGGAAATTCTGTGTAACTTGTTACCGAATTTTTTCAACTGTCTCTGATTTCGCAAATTTTAATTAAAATTTGACATGAAATACTTTTTTCTTTATAAAGTATTTATATATATAAACTTCATGAATGTCAAAGTTGTATAAACTTAGCACATCGCCTTTGAGTTGCCGTTTAGCTACGGTTGTCCGGGAGAAAAAACCTGACGAAAAGAAACTCGCGACACTCCTTTTAAATATTTGATAGATAACATACCCACACAGATATCTTCACATAGATATTTTTAATCCATCTGAAAATATGTCATTTACATTAACTTATGTGCAGAAGTAACTTGGTTGATTACGACTCATTTAAGTTTGAAGCGTCTATCTTAGTCTTCAAGTGTAGCAAGGCTCCCGTGTACTTTAGGTGGGACTTCTGTTCTGTATGAGCAGCAGTGAAGATTTATTGAAAGTATACTTTATAATCGTTTGCTACTGTCATAAAAAAATGTTGTAAATGTTTAAAATGTATTGTTTTCTAATAAATATAGATAATTTTGACTTATGTACATTAACTAAACCCATCACCCAAGTGACGCAATACTAGTCACTATACAGATCTGCCACGCAAAACTAAGCTTAGTGATGGGCTATGAGTGTACAAAGCGTAATTTATTCATTTAAAAAATGTTGACGATTTCTTTTCACATCTAGTTAATTAAAAATGGCATGACTGAAATGAATATAAAAATATGTTATGAATCTCAAGAAATCTTATTCTAAGCAATCATATCTTGTGTAATTGTAAAAAGGGATTCTATTGTAAAAATTCTAAGAAATGAATCTCTATTAAAAGAACTCTTTTCAACTCCAAGAAACAATGATAAAGATATTAACAATACTTTAAGTGCCTTATACAGACTGTTTCTTTAATATCGCAATGCTAAATTAAAACCGATCCAATCATATTGTTAAATGGGGTTTTAAGAGAAAAGTAATATGATAAGAAATGGTAGTATGTATTCTAACAGAAATGTTAATGTTTAATTTAAATATTAGCTCCAGTTACCTATAATTCAGCAGTTTAAATAGTAATTTAAAGTGATGAATATTGGTAGAAAAGTTAAGCCGGACAGGTATCATTGCTACTTCTTTAGCATATATGGATAGAAGAGGATAATTAAAAAGAGACGCTGATGTGGATCGGATAACCGGATGAAATGTATCCACGGACCCACGTGTTAAGCTTATATGTTCATTCGAGTGAACTGAAATGCCTTTTTATTGTCCGGTCGAACCACAAAGTCTTTTATTTTTTCATTAATTAAAATGTTGTTATAGGTCGTCCAGGAGTATGAGAGAGCGGTGATTTTCCGCCTTGGTCGTCTGTTGTCTGGAGGTGCTAAAGGTCCAGGTATGTTTTGTTGCCAATAAATACGTAAATCTATATACACTTAAAGTTATTGAGAAAAATAGGAAGGAATATAAATTTACCGGACCAGAATAAAGTTAATAATATCGTCGACTACCACACACTTAGATTTCAGAAGCGCGAGTGGGAGCTACGCAACGCAAAGATAACTTCTGAAGGACTTTATCTAATTTGGGCCTAAGGTTGTCTGAAAGAGATTGCCTTCAGCGATAGCACTTTTTAATTTTCAAATTATATAGCGCTATTTCTGACATATAACTCCATCAAATAATTCAAGCACAAAGTATTAACGAAGAATCAATTTGTGTATTGTAACAATACTAACAAAATTTAAGATGCATTAGGCGAACTCGCAACGCATCCGATATTAGTGACTATTAACTGAAATTAAAGCAATTAGATATAGAAGAAACGCTTTATGATCGCCTTGTCTATAGGTGTTGTATTTTGGTTCATCTACAAGTCGTTTAAACGTGCTTAATTCCACCTAAACGCTGTAACGACTCGAAAAAAATGAATTTGCCTTACAATAACGTTTGAAAAAATACACTGCTGCTATTTGATAGGTATAACATTAGTACTACAAGTGAGGTGCCACCGCCGTACTCATAACCCACCATGTAGACGGAAATTCCCCAACTGAAAAACAAAATGTTCCCTTAGGTTTAGTTATAGTTTTATGTAGCCTGCAGCGACTACTTAACGACAGGAGGCTTATACTTGCTTGATGTTGATCGCGAAAACTATGGTTTAACATTAAATTCTAATACGTGGTAAGGTCCAGAACTCTACGTCCAAAGGTTATTCTCCGGAGATGCAAACGTTGTTAAATAAGGTACCTAACGCTAGAACTTCGGGAATAAATTACGACGCTCTCAGCGAATATAAAATGTAATTTTACAGCAGAGCCGCGACACCAAGACTCCATAATTAATTTCATTGAGTTTCTGTAGATATGAAAGATTTTTTATAAAAAGAAAATATATAACATATACATTCAATATAACTGATGTTCTATACATTGTGAGGTTTTTATTGAGCAAAATATATTACCACAGCCCGATATTTAAAAATACAGTTTCAAGTATTGGAATACAATTTACGTATGTATGTATTAATGTACCTATACAGACAGGTATTAAGTAATGAATGTAAGTGACTAAACATAAGTGCTTTTTGGCATCTCATAATAACTATGACATCTTCTCACTAAAATTACGTTAACTGGTAAAGAATACAATGAACTATTAAGTATACTCATTAACACATTGTATTCCTTATTTTAGGTCTACAAGAAGATCTATTGACGTCAATGTGACGTATTTATTTATACAAATACTAATTACTTTGCATTTTTTATCAGGGATATTCTTTATCCTGCCATGCATCGACTCATACGCCCGCGTGGACCTGCGCACACGCACCTACGACGTTCCTCCCCAAGAGGTAGGTTTTATACATATTTGGTCTCAGGAAATATAATTCTAATTTTTATTTGATTCAACCTCCATCTTCCACCCTCACAATCCGCCGTAAAGCATTGCTTGTGTTTGGGTTGGAGGCTGTTTGTTAGCGGTTGCCGGCTACAGATTGAAACGAGGCGACCATCTTAGTCCTCAGGAGTAACAACGCATCTACGTTCGAGCTCAGATAAGATTTCGGTCATATATGCGATTGCGCATGGATGTCTATAGGCTACAACTACTTACCATCAGGTGATTTGCGTGCTCGTTTGCTACTCTTCTAACTTAAAAAAATCTTAGAGTTTTCCTAATCGTGTTTTAGAAAGGTTGGTGCCTACTTTGTATGTGTTTAGTTGATCGTTCCATTTAGTTTATGGGAAGGAAAATAAATATCTTTGGTTTTATTTGTGATCAAAATACTTAAAAAGAACCTTGGAAGATCAAAGATCACTCCACGTCAAAGGGATTATTTGATTATCGTTCTATCAACAAAATACGACAGGAAATTGAAGTTTTTCTTTGAAACAGAATACTGTTCAATATGTAACATACTTGGTAGAGGAATGGCATGACGTTTTGTTCCATTGTGTGTTGTGTGATGATGTGGTTGTTGTAAAGGAAAGTAATCAGGTCACGTATGTACTTTATGTAGGCTCAGACATTTATAGAATGCTACAACAAAAGAAACAGAAATTTCTTCTATTATTAGAAACTATAGAATATCTCGTGCGGAGATTTGCAATTACTATTCAGAGCGGGAATGCGGACAGAGTTCTTGGCACCCTGCCTCATTTTATTTATTAGATATAATTAGTTTTAACGTATTCCTTGTTACACTTAGGTTTATTAGTTTATTATGAGAATAAAATAATTAAAATATATTGTAAAGGTGGTGGAGTCGTTGGAGCTCGCCCGGGGCGGCATCACCGCTATCCTCATAACCTGTCGTAAAGCAACATGCTCTTCATGTATTGTGTTTCTTTTGGAGAGGTGTGGTTGCACGATAAACATTATTGGAGGCGACATTCTTAGTCCTCAAGAGTAGGAACGCATCCGCGTCCATCCTTAAATAGAACTTCTGTTCTATTTGAGATTGGACGTGGCTGTCCATGGGCTGCAGTGACCACTTAACATCAGGTGGCCTGTATGCCCGTTTCTTACTCTTTCACAATTAAAAAATAATATATATAATTTTTCTCATATAAACCTATGTATTTACAATATGTAAATTTATCTTTCACAGCGGTTTTATTACCAATTTTTATTTACATTCTATCATTAAATTATAATGATATTTTTAGCAAAAGTACTATATTGCACGTTACCTTAAATATATGTACACACTTAAAACACATTGTTATTTCTCGTTCCTTCCTGAGGCCAAAGATGAGCTCTTGTTATCTTTCCATCTGTTTCTTTCCTCGCTTGAAACGGTACCTAGATATAAACCTAAGTTATTCTGCAGGTGCTTACGAAGGACTCCGTTACGGTGTCCGTGGATGCGGTGGTCTACTACCGCGTCCATAACGCTACCATCTCGATCGCTAACGTCGAGAACGCCCACCACTCCACCCGTCTTCTGGCACAAACCACTCTCCGCAACACCATGGGAACACGCCCCCTGCATGAGATCTTGAGCGAACGCGAGACCATTTCCGGAAATATGCAACTGTCCCTTGATGAAGCCACTGAAGCCTGGGGAATTAAGGTTGAGCGCGTTGAGATGTAAGTATCTTAAGAAATCTTCATTTATAGATATCAAACTGCAAATCGACGCGCGAAATATAAGCATAGATCATTTCAGATCAATTCATTTTATTTCATCAGCTATACGTCGTTTGAAAATATTAAATATTATTATTTTTCATCATTACCCAGTTCCAAGATAATAAAGCCTAATAGTGCATATCCTATAACGAGAAGAGAGGTAAAGGCAACCTAGATACAAATTTTGGGCTAAATTAAATCTTTTGCTTTAACCTTGAAAAAACACAAAGAAATGAACAAAAATACAACGTTTCACCTTTATAATACTTATCTGTTTATCTTTTTATAGTTTACAGTTTATTTTATGATATTGAAGTGGAAAACCAGCATATCATCCACCCGAATATAAATGTTTACAGTCGCTGATGTGCATGGTAATCCAACTCTATATAGAACAGAAGTCTAATCAGATCACAAAGTGTTGCTACTATTGAATACTAAAATGATCCGTTTATAAAATTTTAGCGCTTAATGGAATTTTAGGTTTCACCAACAATCAGGAGAGGTCTCAAACACAGTTCACTACAGGTTTTCAATGGAGATATCTTATAAAAATAGCATTTAGCAAATATCCATTCAACTTCGCGCCACCTTTACATTGTTGCAAATTCTTTACGATCAATACAAGCAGTTTTAGCTTTGATTCTTTTTTTTTCATTCGTGAATTTTCGACTTACATATTAACTTAAAAATATACCTTCCCAAAAACGATCCAACGGCATAATGATCAAAAATACAATAAACAGCTAAAAATTGCGGATATTTGTGACTATGATATTGTTGTCAGAGTTTATCAAAATTAATTAGTATAGTTAAATACTTACATTCAACCACAAGCGCGCTAGTTATATAACATTGTACCTAACTTAGTTTAGCAGTTGCTACACAACTTATGCAAGATAGCTTCAGAAGTTTCAGAGAAACCTGTTATTGTAGACAGACAGATAACAAAAGATGTTAGTGCAGGTACTAATGAAATATTTAAAAGACTTTTTTTTATAATGAAAACCTCTCTTGTCTCGGAAGAAAAAATATTTCAGAGGTACACAGTATAGAGGGAGTGATTCCGGGCTGATGTGAATTTCTACCAAAAAAAAAAAACATCGTTAGCCTCCTTTTAATCTTGTAATTAAGAATACCAATAGAAGTAATCTCAAAATGGACGGAACTGGATTTCTCTAGTATGATACCCGAATCGAGCACATATCGGAGGTGCTTCTCACTCTTAGGGCACCACACTGTGCCTACATCTGTTTGAGAACAATCATACCGACATCCTTCCCGGAAGCACTACGTCAACGGATCGAGCCCCCTTATTTTATCTGGTCTTTCTGGTTTATTCTTACTTTATCTGGTCCCAAGCTACAGGAACTTTGTAAAGTACCTAGTTACGTAATCACTTGATAGTGACTATACAAGCATAAAATTTTTATAAAGCAATAGTAAAATGGTATACAAGAAAACTCTTTAAGTGAAGGAACATTAGTACAAAATAAGTTATAACAGTATATGAACACATTATTGTAGTTTATGATAAAAATAGACCGAGTATGAATGTCCATTCAATCGATCGAAATATCTATTTGCTTTTTATATAAAAGTTGTGAGCTGTATTTCAATGACATAAAGATCATTTTAAACGAGTACCGCTCAAATAGATATTGTTTTAAATTTGTAGTGTGTATCAAACAACCGCTGGTCAAGTCATCAACATGCTATTATCAATCAATAATTCAGACGCATAGTACTGTTATAGGTACAATCAAATAGGAAGGAAATGCCACTCAAGTAAATATAAATTTTGGTGCGTGGAAAACATATCAAATTACTTCGAAAAATTGGGGTTGCGACCTAGGAATTCATTCGTATATTTCGTACCTCCCGTGCGAGAGGCTGGGTTCTTACAGGGTATAATTGCTTGTACAATCTTATCATCAAACTATCTCGATATAATACTTAATTATATGTTATTAGCCAAATATTTAACACATTTTTATAATCCAAATGTAATTGAACGAGTAATTAACATTAACATAAATAGGTAATTCATTAAAATCTATATCATCAATTAAACGTGGTTATAAAATCAAAAATAATTAATATATTGCAATTCCATTGATTCTAACCATAATCCTGTAGCTGTACCTATGACTTTTTCAGCATAGTTGTACAGTTGCTAAAACTATTTCTGGACGCCAGTATAAATTAAGTTTACCTACTTCGTAAGGATTTCTATAGCAAAAAGCGCCGGCAACTCCAGGAAAATATATTTATTTTATAATGATACGTAATTCACAATTTTACTCGCTAGAAATGTAATAGCATTTGAAAATGTCGTTCGTAATTAGATGGCCTGCATACATTCACAGCGGTTGTCAAGTGTTGGTACTTTTCATGTCAAGAAACCCTTCAATTTATTTCATATGTAGAAATTTATTTGAAAACCGAAGTCATTTATTATTTCCATCTGTTACGGCTCACCAAGTTCACGTCATTACTGATACTATTATGATAATATTAAGTCAATTAAATTTACGAATACAAAAAGGTATCTGAAATTATAAGGCTATAACATATCAACGTAGCGTTTCTCTGATGTTAAGAGATCGCTGGAGACCATTTTCATCAGATCAGGTGAGGATTTAATCTTATCTGAGGAAAAACGTATATTAATTGCCAATGAGTTGGATTCTTAATTCTACCCATCAACCGCATCAATTTAACCGAAACACAAGAATCGCTTCACAGTGTATTTTAGTTGTTTCTACTGATAAACATTTACATTTCTTTTTGATTGTGCATCTATTTAGGTATTAGGTGTATGTATACCTAAGTACTAATTGTACTTAGGTATACATATACCTAAGTACAATTAGTACTTAGGTATATGTATAGTGTGACTGTTCTCAAAGTAACTATCCCTCATATATAACGTTTACATTAAAACTCAAAAACATTTTCTTTTTATTTCATATAAATAGAAATCTTAGAAATAGTCACCACAATTTACCAAGAATTTCTTGACAAGGTTTATAAAGAAAAAAAAAGATTTTATAAGGACTACTTTTTATTCACGCCGCGCCGGACGGAACCGCCTTGAGGGAAAGATCGTAAAAAATAAAGTCGAACGAACAGAATTTTTATAGCACCTTTTTAGATTTTTTTATATGCCGGATGTAGCAAACTGGGATGCTCGTTAAATAATCTTTGAATTAAATAGTCACTTCAACTTGCCACGAGTGAACAAATTTAAAAAGGAC
Organism: Phocides pigmalion okeechobee; assembly: GCA_018251015.1. NCBI lineage: Eukaryota > Metazoa > Arthropoda > Insecta > Lepidoptera > Hesperiidae > Phocides > Phocides pigmalion. Next base: position 27,673 of record DWON01000114.1, read on the forward strand.
ACGAGTTTCAGGAACACGAGATAAACCGCCGACTTTATATTCATTATGCATTTCTAAAATTATGCAAGAAGTTAGTTACTTACTTTATACCAACTCCTTACCATATGTCGTTTAAAAAGGATAGAATTTTAAAATTTCACCTACGACGGAAATATTATCACATACATATTATGTCGGAGAGAAGGAGCGAAGTAAGCATATCAGAAGTCACAATTGTTGACTAAAGGACTCATGTTCAGATATTCCAAAGAAAACTTCAAGAATATTTGATAATCTTTGTATATTGCTCGTGCAACGTAATGTTGTCATAAACAATTTTCAATCATTAAACTAATTAAAACAACATTTCCGTCAACGCGTTTTCTTAAATATGCGGTTTCGCTCCGACATATATGTTTGCCTCAGTAGTGGGGAGTGGTAAGATATTTCATTTTTTGAGGTGAGGCCTTATCAGTGGCCTCATATATCGTTTATATAACCAAATTTAGGTGACCTGCAAACTCCTTTGCTACTTTCAACTTGTTAAAACAAATCGATCGACAATTAATTTCTAATATTTTATTCCGTATAATAATAACACAAAGAACAGGTGCAGTTTTCCACGGTAATATACTATTTCCTTTTGTCGTAAGTATTAATGATAGGTCGTTACTGTCATTGACAGGGTGAAATCAATACAGATATGTATCTAATAATAATAACAAATACAACCATGGCCCAGATTTGAATACGAATCGATGTTTTCATATACTACGTTTCATGGTAACCGTATTCTTTTATGCTAGCGTTTTATGAAACTTACTTTTCTCTTCGAAGCACTTTCAAATTCGAATTCAAATATTTTATTTAATTATAATGTATTTACATAAACTTAATTAATGTCAAGAGTACAATGTAAAATCAGTACATTGGCTATGAGCGCCCTGTTGGCTAAGGTTGACCGGGAGAAATGCGCAGTCGGAAAAAACACTATTTTTAAAACAGGCCTTGCTAAATATACATTACACACTAAAGCTTTTGATACTACGTTAAGGTATCAGTGCTGTATGAAATCGTCGAATTGCAGTCGTTCGTCTTTGTTAAAACCTTATGAATACATTGAAAACTCCACGAATCTACATCGGAGCACACTGATGAAATAGACTCTTTAATTTGATCCAAACACAAAATGTTTCTTCTTCTTCTTTCTGTCTTCCGTAAAGACTTCTGACTTTGACACAAAGTAGTTGTCAGGTAAGTGCATACCATAATAGCATCGAGCTTTATGATATTACTGAGTTAAAAGGACAAGAGAATCCACTTTTCTCGGTGTAAATATTGCGATAGAAAACGCTATATCAAGTAAGAATTTTTGCCGAGAAAGGTAACTTCATATTAAATATTTTGAAATACTGTAGGAAGTATTATTCATAATGACTAGGTGTCTAACTAAATAGTTTCTAGAGTACATTTCCGTCGTAATTATTAAATTATTAGGATTTTGCAATACGTGTTGTTTTTCTTCTTATATTATTTCATTCTTCTTGTGTTTCTACTTCCCTTTTCTTCTATTTCGCTTCTTTTTCACGTTGCCAACATAATTAAGTTTTCGGGTAAGACAATTTGGAGCTCCATAAAAGTGTTAAAAACGTAAAGATTCTACTAGGCTCCACATACATCGAAAATAAATCTAGAAGTAAGCAAGTATTGTGGAAAGAAGAAGGCACTTATTTCTCATTTTTCGTAAAGGAAAGGATTGTAAAACGAATTATCAAGCAACGATGAAGGAAATCATCGTGAGGAAATGCGAATCCCGGAAAGTTCTACATAAGATTGTCAAGATGTGTGTAGTCTACTAAATCGCATTTGGCCAGAGACGTGATTTGGATAAACTTTAATTCCATTTTGAGGAGAAAACTGTGCCAATCTTGGGATAGAAAACAAACACTTGATAAGAGTAGATAACTGTAATTTTCCTCCCAACAGCAAGGATGTTCGTTTGCCCGTGCAACTGCAACGTGCAATGGCCGCCGAAGCCGAAGCAGCTAGGGAGGCTCGAGCCAAGGTGATTGCGGCCGAAGGCGAGCAGAAAGCTTCCCGCGCACTTCGCGAGGCCTCGGAAGTGATTGGTGACAGTCCCGCTGCTCTGCAACTTCGCTACCTTCAGGTATAAAACTAATATTTTACAAAAAAATTGCCATCATACAGTAATGTTATAAGAAAATTTATATTTATTAATTATTCTTCTAAGCTTATCCTTATAACCTGCAACGTTGGTGTGGTTGCATGCAGCATTAGGTTGGAATACCAGAAATAGTCCTGTTAATTATATAAACATTAATAATATCGCACACGAATAGTTATTGAATGTAAATCTAGCATTTAAAAACAAAAAGGTAAATAAAGCGGCCGATTACTTTTTATGTGATGCTCAGTACAATATACATAAATACAATATACCTACATAATGAATAGTGGTTATTGTTAATATAAATATCCGTACCTAGTATCCATATAATATGTAACCACACATCCATGCATTCGTAAAGCCTTATCGAAGGCCCACAGGCGGAGTTGGGATAACTTCTGACAACCAAATGGAATAATAATCCATACATTCACTATAGCGCGCTAGTGCAGTCGGGCGTAATTTTCACTACAATGCCTCCGGCAATTCGGATGATTTCAGAGCCATATTACTAACCTATAAGTAGATATCTGCAACCACAAAGGAACACTATTTCGTCTTATTGCTTCGTTTTTAGACCACATTGGTTTGTTTGGCGTAATATGTAGTTAAAATTTTTGTACCTACAAGATATGTATACAAATAAAATAAGTATGTATGTTTACAATGATGAAATCTTAAAACTTATTGTATTAAAAGTGTAATCTAAACCATCTAAAGGCAGTCCATGCCCATGGGGCATGATTCCAAGAACGTTAGCTATATTCCCGTGTTGAATATCACTCGCAATTCTCTTCACGAGATATGAACCAGCTCTCTTGTCACCGACGGCGTCGATCAAACGATAAAATAAGTTAATGTCAATTTAAAAAAATGTATATATTTGTTTTCTCTTACGAATTGCTTTGAAGTTGTGACGTAACGTTATCTTTGAACAAGCGCGACATTCTACCTATTAAACTATTTGCTAATTAATTAGATTAAACCACAAGGATGTGTGGCTTCTTGTAATTAGCAATATATACAAATTAATTTTTGCATGGTGCAAAAGACAGAAATACAACGAGGTTGTTATCGCGACAATTTTACGAATGTAGTGTAGTCGAGTAAATTATATTTGACCCCTGAGTAAAAATATGCTGAATGTTAGTAGCTTTTAAATTAAAATCAAACATTTGAGAAAACTTTTTATTGCCTTTGTCTCTAATGAAAAAATTATTAAAATCTATAATATTCTAATTTACCGAAATAATGCTTACACACCCTTAAAATGTTATTTTAATTAACTTTTAGATATCTATTCCGCCGAGGATCGAACCCAGAATAATATCCATCGATCCACTTCAAATAGGGATGACGTAATGCCGAAAATCAATCACATGCATGGTTACCTCTGAGGACAAACCTCTACGAGAACGTAACAGACACTGTTCAAATCAGAACACAAAAGCGTTAAACTAGGTTAGGTTTTGCCATGCAAGACGTTCGCGCTGCAACTTGGACACCATCACGTACCGTCCAGATGCCGCACATTTTCGGGATCGAATGTTCGTTTTGTATACCCTTAGTTTGGCAAGTATCAACAGCTTGAATGACAACACCGACACACCGATCGGAGCATAGACAGTGCGGGACAGGCCTGATGGACGCTATATTTCAACTGAGGTATCATGGGTAATGTACAATCAATGTGCCATCCAAGATACTCGTTCGCTACCACTCTATTACGGGAACGCGGCGGCTCCAGCATGGTACGGTTCAAGATAAAAAGTGTGGCGACCATCTTGTCTGGGGTGACGGTCATGGTCTACATGGCCCTCTAGTAGTGAAAAAGGTCATGCAGTCGCTACATTCGAGCGGCACCCAATTCAGGCTTTCTTGACGACGAAGTAGGCGCTTCGCTCTGCAGACAAAGCCAACATAGCAACACACTCCCACTCAGCGAGAAGACCAACCAGTCCATGACATTGGTGTAGAGACGAAAGCCCTTATTGGGCATTGGTGAAGAGAAATCTATATAAATATTTATACATAAACAGTAGTAAGTAATAAGTTAAGAAAATATGTCGAGGTCAAGCTGCTAAACTCTCATAAACAAAGTTTATTATATACTCTTGATAATAAGATTTTATGGTGTACGCTACGAACGCCAGCTTATTAAAAAGATTTATTTTCTTTGCACGTACTATGTAGATACAGTGAGTAGAATTGTATAATATAAGACTATTGCATTATATATTTTGATATATATTTGCTTCTGGCGCGTTGCTACACCCAAGATAATAGCCAATTATTTTATGTAACCCAATTGTTATATAGGCCATAAAATCCTTATGGTACACCAAATGATAAACGGAAAATAATATATAAAGTTTTTGAACTAGAATAATAAAGAGTCATCCATATCCATAGCAGATACAGGAAATGTTTCTTAGGAACTATTTTCTCTTTATTTTAAGTAACAATCTATACGTTCTCTATAACTATATCATTTTACGATAACTAATGCAGGTTTTTTCAAAACTTATAAATGTAATGGATACGTACAACACTAGAAAGATTGTTAATCTTACTTTGTAGCTTGGTACTAATCCATTAGTTGTAGGCTTTTCTTTACAAACTTTACCTAAAATACTTCTATAAAGTCATATTATGTACTTACGGTAAATGTACATCTTAAACACTAACACAACATGAACATCATAAACTCTACGTTTATAATATCTTTCAATTATTTTATTTACCTTTCACTTACAATTATTTACTGATTTATTAATTCACTTTTCAGACCCTGAACACCATTTCTGCTGAAAAGAATTCGACTATCGTGTTCCCGCTCCCCATTGACCTTCTCACGTACTTCCTGAAAGCGAAGGAAGCAGAGTCATCTTAAAGGCAACTACAACTAACCGCTGACGACACTACTACAATTAAAAACGATTATTCAACACGGCCCGATTTAAAGTAGCAACATAATAATAATACATAATCACGTTCAATCAATAGATATAGATTAGCACTTTAAACTTACATAATTAAAAATTATAGTATTCTCCTTGTAACTTAAGAGAAAGAAAGATCCCTGAAATTGGAACCAGCTTTTGAAATGTGGATTTGCCCAGAACGGTCAGTGGATTTTAATTTAAATCCCTTAACCGATATCACGCACATAAGGCATATCTTCTTCTATTTTATACAACTTTATAATGATGAAAATTCATTCTGATTCATTCAAATCTGAGAAACAATTTTATGTCTTGGCGTACTTGAACGAGCCAGATATAGCGATGCGAGTCAAGTAAGTAGCACAGATACGCCAAAGTTCTTTTTAAATTGAGTACATTTTTCTTTTATCAACCCTGCTATAACCTAGACACATACTGTTAACTGGTAAATTATAAACGGATATTTTGTCAGGAATAATGATAGGTAATACATAGGCTTAAGATGCAGAGCCAATATGTGTTACATACCAGGACCGAATCAGTATAAAATCAATATAACCATTGTCATTACCTACTTCTGTTTAAGATCAAATTATAGAGGTGACGATTAACTCCTAGTAATTAAAAAGACAAAGAAAATAGACAAAGGTTACCGTGTACCGATACATAAATAACGACCTGATTGCTTAATTATATTCCCAATTTCTATAATGTCTTATGTACCTGAAGGAAATCGCGTGTGATCTCAGATGGATTTAATATTTTAGATCTAATTAGATATTTACTGTAGGTAGACATTTTTTCGCTTGTAGACTTTAATATTCATGTACTTAATATCGATTTGTCTGTAGTGACTTTAATCTTCTACGTGTTTAAAAATATTTTATTAGAATACCCTAGGCATTCATACGTATAAGTACTTTAGAGTAAGCTAATAGTCAACGTTGCATTGTACCTACCACAAGCGTAACCAAGTTAAAACTTGAAGACAGATAGATTTTACTTTCACTTATATTGTAAAAAAAATCAAATAACAACAGCATAAACGAATATCGACGAGTATTAAAGTGTCGGTTACATTTTATACAAAGAGACGTTCAGATCATCTAAAGACCTACAATAAATTAACAATTAACTCCGAAGTAAAATAGACATACCGATGGAAATTGGTCGCTGATACATTTCGTTTGAATTGATGGTAATGAATTGTGGTTTATTAGTGATTTTAAAGCTGAAGATAGTATGATTTCAAACATTTTAGCTGATATTAATGTTCAAATGGATTTTGCACTAAAATATTTAAATTAAAAAAAAATATTTCGTCTATGAATAATTTACTACAAAACAGTGTATATGAGGTGTTATGAAACACAAAAAAATAAAAAGGTATCAAAAACAACACAAAGACCATACGGATCACCTTGAAAATAACATCAAATTGTCTATTTTTTGGATTAATGTATCGAAGGAAAATTTACGTAGGTTTAGCTTTTGGAAATTATATAATATTTATTGTAGTTAAAATTGAGGAATATAATTATTGGAATTTATCTCCATTGAGTATATTTACATTAAATTTTATATTTACTTTCAAAAATAATTACAAAAAACAACAAAAAATGTTTGGATCCTTTATGAATCGAGTGGACAGTTAATGTAACAGTAGTGCTTAATTAGAGACGTTTTCACTAATAGTTACTTCAGACAATTTTTCCCAATAGTAAAGCACATTTACATACATTATAAATTTTAGAATATGAAAAAATTATACATAGATACATCTTAATACTTAGAACAACTTTTAAAACATTTATAACAAAGCATATATTGTAGCAATCGCATATATAACCGTTAGTAAAATAGTTTAATGTTCTTGTGTAGGTACTTACAGGTGTTCAAGTTCGCTCTATATAACCTAATATTGTTCTTGCTTATTAAATAAAAGTAGTATGTCAAGTGTTTTATTTCTATATACATATACCCCGTAGATTGCGTCTTTTTCTCTTTGTTACGACCTTATTGTTATGTGAGTTGTCAACAAGCATACAGGCCATCTAATGGTAAGTCACTGCAACTCCTATGAGTTACGAGTCTATGACTTCCACTTACAACTTCAAATAAGACTAGTCATACTTGAGGTTAATAGACATTTTGCTACTCCTGGGGCTATAATGCTCGCCTATCTTTATTTGTAAGTCTACATATATTTTTATGTGAGAAGAGTCGCAATTCAGCATGCAAACAACTTGATACTAAGTAGTCGCAGCCCATAGATATCCATCTACAATCACAAAAATGACTGAAATTCTGTCTGAGCTCGAACATAGATGTGTTGCTACTCCTGTGGACTAAGATGCGTCGCCTCGCTTCGAAGTGTAGCCGGCAACTGCACCTCTCCAACCGGAACACAAGTAATGCTTCACGGCAGATTATGTGAGCGGCGGTGGTACCTCCCCCGTCGAACTAAAGTTCTCTCACCTTTAAATATAATATAATAATGTATTTATATTTAAAACATATGAAAATATTTTATATTTATTTAAATTCATATACCTATGTATATATGTATGTGTGTGATGCTACTAAAAGATACATAATTACTTTTTCTCACACTCTCAAATGGATCTCGAAACGTACCACAAATGGAAAAAGTGTGCATCAAGATACTATATCAAATTCTTCGACTTAAAATAAGAAAAACAGGTGCATTTACAATTTTTGAAGTGTAGCCAAAAACATTAAGGCCTATTTGATGTAAAAAATTTCTCTTTTATCCATGGACAATTATATCAAAACTTATATAGGTTGAGATCCGGTAGGATCGTACTTGAGGATTACTCTATGATGGTTGTATTGTATTCTAGCAACCACTTAGCAAGATGTTTAATCTTATATTACTTGTTTTCTAGAAATTCTTCACAAATAGAAATTCAAATATTGCCGCGAACTACAAACACAGAATGGAATCGAAACCAGACCCAGATCAAACCAGTAAAGTGACCGTTCATGCATCATCATCAAAGTCTTCACCAAACATTATTAAATATATAAGAACTTATTTTTGTATATTTTTTGTTTTGTAAATTAATTATTAGTTGATTTGCAAATTTATGTTTTATAGTTCCAAAGAACCATAATGTCATTAATAATATGATTAGCGTAATTAAGGATCTTGTCCAATAATACGTAAAAAGTAAATACGCCATAAATCAATCAACCTCCCAACCTTAAACGCCCCTGCCCGAAAACGGAAGCGAACTTTATTCGAATGGAAAATATTTTCCGATCATGAACGTAGCATGAAAACAAACCGTATTGATCTGTCGGTGACTAATGGTGCCTAGCGTAGAACCCGGGTCCCGAACGCCGATAAATAACCATACGTAACACGTATGTGTCAATTTGTAACTAATGGAACTTGATCGGAATACGATAGATTAGACAGTTGATTACTGTCTTCTCGTAATAGACCTACACATTTTTAATAATTAATTTGATAATACGATTTGATACTACTCTTGCATTATCAAATTAATATAATATATACATATAGATCTATATTATTAAGTGTCTACTCCGGCCCAAAATTAAATTTTACTTTGCCTATCATTAATTCATTTTCGTTAAGTATAAATATTATTTAATTTTTCCATCATAAAAAATGAATACCTATCTATTCCAGAAGCATTAAAACTTCCGCAAAGACGACTTATAAAGAGTAAAAAAATAGATATTGTATTTAATGTAATATATTAAAAAAGTAAATTTTATTTAGACACACTGTTAACAAAAATATGGATTACGATAAGATGATTCAAATTATAGTATATACTTTGTTTAGTAATTTTAGTATAAACTAGATATTAACGCTTCTTAAATTTTTTAATGAATTAAATTACTACGTTTTATTAAGTTTTGAAGATTCGATTTACTATTGTAAAACATTATGTATATAATTATATTTAGTTGTTTAGGTAGATCCATCTTAAATACTTTAAAGATGTGCTACAATGTCTGCTTAACATAAAACAACCTATTTACACTAATCGAAATCATTTAATGGACAGTAATTACAATATGTTTTTGGCGTATCTCAGATATTCCTACAATAGGCAGGAGCAATAAGTATGCCTAATTGTATGTCGATAAATTGGATGAATTACTACCTGAGAGTTCGAGTTACAGATTTTTGAAATTGTAGGTTTTCTAATTTTCACGTTTTCAAAAATCAAGGAATCTTCTAAGTATTTCCATTGATTTTAAGAATACTAATTATTGCAGTTTACATACGTTTATTTATTATTCTCAAAAAAATAGAAGCTAGAAACCAAACATCAATATTCTCGTATATTAAAATTCATACAAACGGAGTCACGTTCGCAGTTAATTTAAATCAGCAAAAAAGATATGATTATTTATATTGAATAATCTGTGAATATAGGTCATAGACATGATTTGGTAACTTATAGGTTCCGTTTCCGAATTACGTCATTGTCAACCCAATATATCAAAGTCAATGTCATTAATGTCATTTCCTTGTCATTAATGGAAAAAAAAATAGAATTTTGATAAGAAACATTTCAATTACAGCATATAATATTTTACAATAATGGCTATTCATAGAATTGTAACACTATCTAGGTTTACGATACAATGTAACCGTTATGGCCCCATGATAACGAGAAACTGCATGCAAATCAACAATTATCGGTATGTTTTATTTGATACCAAATACGTAACGTACCTAATATATTTTGTAAACACAATTCTGAGCCAGCTTTTGTTTCATCTAGCTTAAATCATCTTCGACTTTATTTACAGTTATTTATAATTAAATTATTATACCTACATAACAAATATATTACCGAATATGTTATGAAAATTATTTCATGAAACACACATCATATGAGGAAAATATTTAGAGCCCACGGTGACTATTTGGTAAAATAATTCATGTACATAATAATTCCAAATTCTTCATACATTACAGATTAATTACGACCGAACGAACGAAATCCACTAAAGCCTTAAAAAATGAAAAAGAAAAGTTCAGGACATATATTGTCCAACGATATATAGAATATGTTAAAAACTACACCAAAGTGTTAGAAAGTCGGTTCCCTACCGCAATGCGAATGTACCGAGTATTTAGTATAGGTATTAAGGATTTTTTAAAAGATTTGAAGAAATACATCACATTGAGACTACAAGTAGCGGGAGAAAAAGGTTTTTCTAAAATGAGCCGTCAAGATATTGAATTGTACCAAAAAATGCCTTCGGACATGCTAAGGATAGCACCAGTTCTAATATTATCTGCTATACCATTTGGAAATTACGTCATATTTCCTCTAGCGTGAGTATTTTTAGACATTATTTTCCTATTGTGTTCAAGTTCTTATTCCAATGTCATATAATTTAATATAAAACCTTGTGGTTTAAACATGGTATATACACAACCATAACAATTCTTATGTTACATTATTTGTACTGTATTTTTGTCATTTCCTACTTGAAAATGAAGCAACTGAAGCTACTTAAAACTACAATTTAGTTTATAAAAAATATAAAAAGTGATTAATTAAATGATGTGACCATATATCATTTCAGGTTTTTAAAACCCAAGACTCTATTGTGCTCTCATTTCTGGTCGATACAGCAAAAAGCAGAATTTTCATTACAAGACTTAAAAGAACGCCTTCGCAACAATAGACCAGTGTTTAGAGCACTTCAAGCGAAACTAGAATCCGTACCTGATGGTGAGATCAAGAAGAAATGGAGAAGAGTTATAGCCCTACTAGGTTCTGGCCTCCACCCAACCCCTCAGGAGGTCATTGAATGTAAAGAATTGTTCTCAAAAGAACCTTACTATATCTCAAATTTAAGCTTTAATCATTTAGTAAGTTATAACTTATGCTTGTTATATATTAATATTTTGATACCACACTTTTTGATATCGGTCTTTTTGTACAACTAAGGCAGGTGTACAACTTATATTACTGCTCTAGTATAAATTTGTGGAAATATGAAGTAGTGTTTAGTATGTATATATGTATTTAAACCAATCATTAGGCCTTCAAAAAGCCTATTAACTGTCATTTAACAATAGCTCATTAGTTATTGCTAATCAACTGTTCCTATGCATTGAAGTATGATGGAAATTTAGTTTCTATTAGTTTCTATTAGTTGCTTGTTCTAACTATCAACTCCACCTGATGCTACTTAACTAGATTGATCAAAGCTGAGGGTGCATATCAGTATTAATAATTTCATCAAGCTTTACTTTGGTGAAAATATATTTGCATTTACTCACTGCCAATTGTTATCTCATTGGAAAATTATGGTCGAATTATTATTTATTTGTTTTTTCAGGGACATTTACTTAAAATGCATGGACTGAGAAAGAGTCTGTTTCGAAGAAAGAAGTTAAAGTATCGTGCCTTCCTATTATTAGAAATGGATAAAGCTATTGTCAGAGAAGGAGGTGTTAACGCTCTCAGCACAGAATCCCTACGTAACGCATGTCAAATGAGAGGGTTAAATAGCAGTCATTTATCTAATCAAGATTTAAAAGATTGGCTGCAACAGTGGTTGCTGGTGTCACAAAATGCTGACAAAAATTCGTATTCGCTAATATTACACTGTCCAGTATTCTTTGCATACAATCACCCACAAAACTGGGTTCTTATATACTAAAATATTTATCATGTAGAGAACTTATTTATTTTCTATATAATTCTGTATTTACCACTGTTGAATTGCTTATATTATTTAGTACAATGCAAATATTTTGTACATTGTAATTTAATTGTTAAAGCATAATAATGTTAATATTCACAACAATATATTATAAAAAGCACTAACAATATATTATTTTTGGACATGTAACTAATAAATATTTTGTTATTAATATTGTATTTAATTATTTTGTCTCCTCATTCAACCATTATTAACTTTTATGACCACATAACAATCCAAAAAGTCATGGATGTCCAGACATAAATTATGGCCACATTGTAGTCTTAAAAATCGAAAGATGGCAAAGAAGAGTTGCAAAAAGTTGAAATTTAATGGCAAAAAGCTATCTACATACGCATATCATTATGTAGTCTGCAAATCATTTTTATAGACCTATAATTTTATATTATCTGTTTTTTTCCAGTAGTGTCATGAAATGAAAAATGTGTAAGTCAATTGTGTGGGAAAACAATATAAAATTATTTCCAATTTTTTTAATAATTCCCTTCGCATACATAACAATACTGATTTGTACAGATATTGTGCAAAGCAAGAAGCCGTATGGTAAACGACAAAGGGAAGTTTGGCGTTTAGAATGCGAATTAGGAGTAATTACAGACTCTGAGTGCCCTATTGATGGCGGTTGGTCGTCATGGTCTGCATGGACAAATTGCCAAGGTGGTTGTGATGGTATTGGACATCGTAGACGAACGAGAGACTGCAGTAATCCCTTAACCTCTAGAGATGGTATTCCGTGTGCGGGGCCCGACGAGCAAATTGAACATTGCTATATTATAAATTGCTCAGTGGAAGATTTTCAGAAATTAGTGAAAGGAGACGCGCCTAGAACTGAGGCTTTACATCAACTCAAAACTGTACCAGCATTATTAGAACGATGTTTACTAATGGAATGCCCTTATGAAGCGATTGAAGCGGCATTGTCATCTGATAACACTTGGCAAATAAACCCTGAAGCATTGTGGAATTCATTGCAATGCGTTAAACATAACTTAGGCTGTCCCGTGAGGGGTGAATGGGGAGTATGGGGATCATGGTCAGCATGTGGTGCTAGATGTGGAAACGGATTACGTTGGCGACTCAGGCGATGTGACACGCCACCTCCAAGTAATGCTGCTCTAATTTGTATTGGCACTCCTCTACAATCTGAACACTGTGAGGGTGATCAATGTGCCATAGAGGAACGTTATATAGAATATACTGCACAAGGAACTTGGAGCGCCTGGGGTGAGTGGTCTGGCTGTTCAGAGAATTGTGGTAGTGGAATTCGACGGAGAAAAAGAACATGTCTCGAAACCCACACTCCTTTCGGTTCAGTTACGTGGGGTACTCATTGTCGAGGACAGCATGATCAATTGCAGATTTGCATCAATACCAAATGTTCACTGGACGGAGGATGGTCAGGGTGGGGACCTTGGGGCCCTTGCTCTCAAACGTGCGGTGCTGGTAAACGATCGAGAACTAGATCTTGTACCAAGCCTATACCATCCGGTGAAGGTAAAAATTGTGAAGGACCAAAAATTAAAACAGAATCATGTTATTTAGACCCTTGTGAAGTGTACACATATACCCATTTAGTTGCGCTTTTGAATGGAGACTCATATCTGCAGTATAATTTATCTGGCAAGAGGTCGACGCTATTCCATTTTTATATTAGATTTCGACCTTTGTCTCCGTCTGGATCATTAGTCCGTCGTGGTTCCTTGCAAAGACCATATGTTCGGTTAAGTTTACAGAAATGGCACGTCTGCTTAGATGCTAGTGGTATGTCACAGACATGTGCTCTATCTCGAATTTGTTCATCAACCGCATTAGAGCCTGCTGTTTGGCATACAGCATTAGTGGCCATTAGTAGTGAATCAGCAACTATTCGATTAGATAATGCGTTAACATCTATGAAAGGTTCCTTTCCATGTGACCCGGAACTAGAAAATAGTCCAGTTAATATTTATGTGGGACAGCGATTTAACGGTGAAATACAAGAACTTATACTAAATTTCGATCCATTAAAAATGATAGTGGAAAGAGACTGTAGGAAAAAACGTTCTAATCGTCTCCCCAGCTTTTCTTCCAATGTGGCTTACGAAAAAGCCAATATAGAAGAAGCCTTCCTAATTTTAGAAAATGATCACTATATACGCTTACCATGTTTTAACAGTCAAGATGAATGGCGGTTAGAATTAACTTTAAAACCGAGAGGAGAAAGCGGAATAATACTATTTCTTTGTGATGACACAAGACATAACTGGTTCTACGTGGCTTTAGAAAACATGAGATTAAAAATGAAGCTAGCTGTTGGCGATTTTAGATCGGAAAGCAGTAGTTCTATGGATTATCCACTCAATCAATGGTTAGATATAACTTTATCTAAAAAAGAAGGAACTAATACAATCGAATCAATAATTAACTCAGGAGAAAAAATACATATATTGCTAACTGATAAAACAATAAAACGTCGGAAAGCTTTGATTATTAATAAGAAGCCAATAACATATAAAAATACAAATGTTAGGTCCAATTCAATATCCATATGTAACGACGAATTCTTCATCGGACATATTCCTGAAAATTTTAAACATGAAGTATTAGAAGAGTTTGTAGCGTTATCTGGAATTATAGCGTCTTTGAAAATCAATGGTGAATTGTTAGATCTTCATAACTGTAGCATGGAACGTCATAAAGATAATAAAATTAATTTATCATCCAGAACCGCTAGCGTGTCCCGTTCCTACCATGAAACTGCGTGGGGAATTTCTAATAACTTAAATTTGACTTGCCTGCATGCCAAAATAGCGCAAACACACAATTCCGCTCATTGGCTTTTTCTAGACATTAATATTAATGAAGTGTTTAGCGATAAAAATATAGTGATTGTAGAGGACGGAAGAATGCTTCGACTTATTGCCACAACCGATAATGACCTCAAAGGATTTTACACATGTCGAGCACATAGCAGTAAATACACTTATAATGTAGTAACTTACGGAGTACTAGGTCAAGTGAGGTATGACTTAAACAGTCCAGACTTTACCACAATCATAGCAGTCTTTACAACAGTTACTCTTGTTGTGTGTACACTTTCTTGGTTAGTCTCAGAGGGAATAAATGATCTTCATATTGGTTATGGATTTTTCCGTGATGCTCATTTTACTCCTCAAGAAGAAGCTGAAGCTGTTTGCAAGTATATTGATCAAAACACACATCTATACCGTTCTAAGAGCGCTATTAGAGTAGCTAAGGCCAGGGCACGTCGTAAGGGTAGACAGCTAGCGAGTAGAATGAGCTTTGGGGCCCAGGAACCACAAGGGTTAATACAAATGCAGAGTGGGGTTCCCGAAGATAGTAAGGAATCCAAATCTAGTGAGCTTGAAACTTTGCCAGCTTTACCAGAAATAAAAAGTTCACGATTGGAAACATCTCATGATGTCTACAGATGTGAACCATTATATATAAGTTCACCTCGACACGGCTCTGACATATCTCCTGATCCCAATTTATCTTCTTCTACAATTGACATGTCGCCCAGAATTTTATGTTCTCGTTTGCTTATAACTAAATATAAACATTCATCAAAGGAGAACGTGCGTTCTAAAAAAGATAAAATACCACGGAGTGAGATCGTTAGTTACAATACTAAGCCGAAACTTTGTACAATCAAGTCTTCAACATTTGTGAATTTGTCTCCAGCACAAAAAGTTCTCCAAAAATTTAATGAACTTAAAAGTGATGATTTATAAGAGAAACAGTTGCATAACAAGCAAAGATAAGTTAGATATTCAAATTAATTTAATTTACATATGCATCTGGCATATTTATCTGCTTAAGATATTTAAAACTTACCCATTAAGTATTCAAATGTTATCTGATATTGTAACATTGAAAACAAGTTTCTTGTATTTAAATGGCCATTATACCTGCTTTGAAAAGTATCATTAAATGTTTTATTTCACTTTTTACACTAGACGAAACGTAGCACGGGGCTCATAATAGTATATATATAGTACTAGGGATAATAAGAACTCGTGCCTTTGCATAACATCCTTCTACACTCTTCAAACTGAAGGTACAGTGACTAAAACATACTGTACTTTTTCTATATAGGTAGGTATCCTGACCCTTTGTTTATTTCATCAAATATATCAGTTTAATCTGTCATATCTGAGACTTTGGATATTTTGGAAGTTGTATTTATAAAAATAGTTTTAAACTAAGATATTTAGCTATCTAGATATCTAGCTTTTACTATGATGATGAAGACTTCTGTTGTGCGTGCATAACGGAAAAGTACATATATACATTTTACTTAGTTTTACTCCTTAAACGCTTGGGCCATATTGCAAAAAATATCAGGATATATATTTAATATAAAATTAACGAAGTATTAAGAAACTATATTTATAATCGGTGTTGTTTTCTTGTCTTAGAGAACATGAAGTTGGGGTGTGCTGTTAATAATAAAACAACATTTTTATTACATCTATTAGATAATAATTTATTCATAAATCAACAATCCAAAATGTCTGAACGTATTAAAATAGGAACATAAAATTCACAAAGGACTGGTTTGGCACGATAAAATAATACCGTCAATCACTAAAATTAGGTATAATAAACAAGTTACTTTTTTATCAAGGGAATAATACCAAAACATGTAATTTGAATAATTAAAAAATAAATTGACCTACAAATTGTAATTCCATTCATAACAATCGCGATTTTTTTTGTTTTTTTTTGTCTACAATTATTTATTTATTACACTAATATTTAATATATACTTAGGAATATACTTCTAAAAATTTTGATAACATACCTACATAATAACTATAATTACGGTGCATAAAATTAAAGGATTAATAATTATGAATTGTTTACTGGCTAAATGATTTAAATTGTAACATGTATTCAAAAATGTTAATAACAGGCAGGGCTTTGACCTACACAAAGGGATAAGTAGAAAATACAACTTGTATTAAAGACGGTCTTCAGTTAGTATGGTCAATGCAGTAGAAATTAGTGTGACTCCGATTTTCGGTTAATTCATACAGTTACTTTATAAAATTTATAAAAAAATCCAAACATAGAAATTGATAGTACATCTGAGGTAGATAATCAGTGCTTAAACAGTCATAATAAACTAAAATAATGGATAGATGTAAAATTAGTACCCACTCGAGATTCGAAACGAGTAGATCGATGATTTGACAAAGAAGCATGTTATATACCTAGTTATAAATTATATTATGTGCGTAATTAGGTAAAAATAATAATGATATTAATCTAGAATTGAAAAAGCAAGTCGAGTTATCCTACATAAATAGCAATTATTTAATGTAAGTGACTTTGAATTGCGTAAGTACTCTAGATTGAAAGAAAAAACATTATATTCTAGGTCTTAGTGAGATTTTATCGAAAGCTGTAATTATGTTGTTCAACAACCATGTGTCTTTCACAGGTAAATTATCGCTACTTAAATAATAAATAAATAGTAATTATACTAAATCACAACAAGCAAATAATAATATCGGAATGTATTACGAGTAGAACTATTAATATAAAAAAATTGTATACAAAATAATATTTACAATTATCATATAAGAAACTAACATAGACTATCAACGTGATCTAAGGTTGCAATGATTCCATATATTTATTGTATTTTAATATATTGTGCGAAAACGCCAATGAAATTGACATGAATTATGTGTTAAAGAAGAGTATATATTCTGAATTTTAAAATTCTATTATGGCCTCTCACGGATCACAAAATTGACTAGAAATCTCAAAAACATTTGTTGGGAATAGATTGTAAATATCAAATACATTTTAGTGACCATGACAAATAGTCTACATGATCATATTTTAAAAATCTACAATTGCTACCCTATCCAAATCGAC